>JAADVV010000408.1:0-16813 GCA_023335905.1 Pythium pyrilobum | reverse complement strand
GGCGAGAGCACTGTCGTGGGCAAGATGAACGGCATCGCCACGACGTACACGGCGTCGGCCGCGAAGAAGCTGTCGGCGGCGGCTCACAACTTTGGGGTCGGCAACTTGTAAACGATGTTAATAATGGTTGAAAAGCTAAACGTATGGTCGGAGTTGTGTACGACCTACGTAACCGAACTCCCTTTCGTTTCCTCCCTGTTTTCTTCCCTCCCCTATTGCATAGCAGTAAGTACTAGTAGTCGCATGCACGTTCCTCTACTTCGGAAATCATGGGCAGACAGCCCCGCGATAGCACAACCGAATCGGCCAGGATACTGACAGTATCATACTGTCCTGTATTACTGACAGTAGTTCACTGTCAGTACATCCTGAGCTCCCGGCTCAAATGAGAAAAAAAAAACGCCGGTGCAAGGCCATCCATCTCGGCCAATAACGTCTTCTTCTCCCCAATTTTAATTGGGGGATTGGGGAGAAGAAGACGAAAATTATTGGCATCTTCTTTAGAAACATATGGGATTTAGAAATCCCATTTTGTTTGACCCACTTGGGTGATTGGGTATTTGTAATATTGGCGGAACGTTATCCACTCCCCCAGCATAGTGACACATCGCCGCATGGAAGAGAGAGAGAGAGAGCGCACGAGGCGCATACCCATCCCGAGACCTCCAAGCGGTGCCGCTCGGTCTCATGGCGGACGACCCGCGACGCGCCGTGATGACGCACTGGCGGCACATCCGCGATATCGACGCGGGCGGTGCTCTGCCTGCGCGGAACGGCTATCACCAGCCGCAGCCGCTGCGGCCGCCGGCGGCCGCGTGCGACGCCGTCTCATCAGTACCCGTGGTGGCAGCGGCTGCGGCTGCGCCGCCCCGCTCGCTGTCGCGCCCCCACACGACCCAGCACCACAACACTGCTGTCTCGTACGGTGCCGGTCGAGCTGGCCATCCACCACCAGCTCGCACGCGGCTGCCATCCGCGGACGATGAGCGGAAAGGCGCGGATCCGGCGGATTCGCCCGGCGACCGAGATCTCGCCCGGAAAGGACGCCCGACGCAGACCGACCGCGCCTACCAGTTTCAGCAGCAGCCACAGCCCGTTTCTGCGGTTCGAGCGACAGCGACAGCGACAACGGCAACGGCAACGGCGCGAGACGCGGCGGAGCGAGACGCGTACGACCAGCGGCGTGAGAAGCAGCGCGTGCTGCAGATGCAACTGGCGCGCATGATGGACGCGCACCACCGCGTGCCCGCGGCGGCGTCGACGGCCTCGAGTGCCGTGCCCTATTACGAATTGGTGTCGCCCGCGCGCACGATGGAGGCGCCGTCGTCGGCGGCGCGATTGATGGAGAACCGTCGCGGCTATGACGGCAACCAGACGGACGACGACGCAGCCATCCGTCATCATCACCATCAGCGGCACGGCGCGCAGCTGCCTACGACCAGCGGGAATCGCCGTGCGGCGCCAAGCGACGTAATGCGTGAGTTTGACGAGGACTTGTCGAGAAGCATTGACGAACACCATCGCCCGTCCCTGTCGATGTCGCGCGACGTTGCCGACATGCGTGACGAGCTCAGCGACGACGACGAGGCAGTGCCGTCGGCGTTCGCGAATGGCGCTGCTGGCGGTGGGCGGACTGAACAACCGTCGTACTCCACGACTACGCTTCCGATTGTGCACGTGCGTATCCAGCAGCAGCAGCCGTACCCGCCTTTCCGTGAGGAGATCTCGTCGGACGCGAGCGAGCACGTCTCGGCGCGCTCGCCGCCGCCGTCGATGGACCCGGACGGGAACCCGTACGTGACGTCCCACGTCCCCACGTCGGAAGACCTGGGCGTCCATTTCCCAATGTCGAATGACTTTGACTCGGTTCCAAGCATCTCGATGACGCCGCCAGCGAGTCCCATCCACCGTCCGCACACGAGGCAGGCGACGCCAAGCAGCCAGGGCCATCATGGAGCGTCGGCCGTCCACGCAACACCACAGGGAGACGCAACGCGTGTTGTCTCGCCGACGTTCCCGGCGTGGAGTCTGGGCTTCCTCGCTGGCTGCTTCGTCGTCGGCGCGGGTGGCATTTTCATGGAGGAGCTACTCGACTTCGCGGGTGTTTTCCTCAAGACGACTCCGTTACCGCTGTCTCGCTCGGAGCAGCGCGAGATGAACCGCCGACTCGATTTGTTGCAGCACGAGCTGCTGAGCTTCCGCACGGCGGCGAACGACATTGAGCAGCAGTCGCAGCGCATGGTCCACGAAGTGCGCGTCCACTTGGATAAGATGAAGACCGAGCGGGAGCGCCACCAGCTAATGATCGCGCAAGAGATGGAGACGCTGCGGCGGTACGTCCAAGGCGTCACGAATGAGCTCGTTGAAGATGAGAAGAAGGAGATCCGCAAGCGATTGATGGAGACGATCGCGGACACGATGATGGAGCGGGCCCATGATGATACGCGTGACGATTCTAACGAGGCGAAAAACACGAGCATCGAGATCGAGCGGCAGGACGAACGCTTGGCCGTCTCGAGCGACGACATGGCCGAGACTGCTGCGGTGGACGTTATCGAGGTCGAGATTGCTGCGGCACAGAGCAATGCCGCAGAGCTGTTTGCGTCGGTGGATGAGGAAGCCGTGATGCATCAGATTGAGCAAGCGATCGCGATCGCGGTCGACCATGGGCATGCGGCATCCCCACTCGAAGCCATTGCGCCACCATTAGTCGATGCCAATGTGACTGCATCATCATCTGTGGAGGACTCGCTGTTCTCGACGGAACTGATGCTGTTGCTCATGGGCGTTCTCGCGATCGCTGGAGCTGTCGGCGCCCGCGTCCGCACGGCGACTCGCCGCAAGAATATTTATCGCGGCCGGCGTCCGTCTCGCTTTGTGCAGCAGTTCCAGTCAAAGAAGCCGTCGATGGGCTCGACGAGCGACGAGAGCGAGGTCGAGACCGTGTCGTTTTTCCGAAGCGAAGGCGAGGACGGCGACGAGGAGGCCGAGCAGGACGAGGACAGCGAGGACGCGAGAGTGTACAGCGAGGAACAGAAGGACGGTGACGACGGCGACGACTCGTTTATTGCATGCGAAGAGAGCGTGTCAATGTCGTCGGACACGGGCGACTATGAGTTCCACCCGGCCCAGTTCAGCGGCGACTTTTCCAATATCTCGGAGATTGAGGTGAGCGGCTAGTGCACGGCTGACTACCCAACGAACCAAAGGCGCTCACTGGTGCTTGCTGTTGTGGTAATGTAGCCGCTAGACGAATCGCCTTCTTTCGGAGACGAGGACGCGCCGACGCCGCTTGACCAGAGCAAGTTTCAGCGGCAGCTCGAGCAGCGGCTGCAAGCGGAGGACTCGCCGTCGGTGCGCCGCAGCCCGCGTATCCAGCTGCGGTCGAACCTGTCGTACATGCGCTAACAGAGCGGCCCTCGCAGCTGGCTGCGAATGCGAAATGAGGCGGAAGGCCCGTGTATCAATAGAGACGAACTGAGAACCACTCCTCGTGTCCGTACTACTGCAGTAGTTCGGACGAGTCGTTGGGCCATGGTGGGCGTGGGGAAATCCCCAGGGGATTGCGGGCGTGGTGCATCATCGTGGGTGGGTATGCGACCATCACTCTACGACACGACCATCACTCTGAACGCTCCAATCAACTCTCCCACTTTGGGCGGGACCTGACACGGGCGACGGAAGAAGAAGGAGAAGATGCTGCTCCGCGCGCGGCACGTGACGGCGGCGGCCCACGCGCGGCGCGTCGGCAGCGCCGTGACGCGCTGTCTGTCGACGGCGCGCGACGACGGCCCCGCGCCGCGCGTCTACTTCACCACGCGTCCGTAGCGATGCCACCAATTGACAACGACGAGGTCCGACGGGGGGCAGAGCTGACTGGTCTCGCTTTGCGTGTGTGTCTAGGCGACAGCATCCACGGGCGCGAGGTCATCGAGGAGTTCGGGCTCGTCTCCGCGTCGGCCGTGCGCTCCAAATCGGTGCTGAGCGACATGTATGTCGCGATCGCCGGGCTCTTTGGCGGCGAGGCGCCGTCGTACACGTCGCTCATGAACGAGACCATGGCCGAGGCCGTCCACCGCATGCAGTACGCCGCGCAGGTGCGTGAGAGAACTGCGCGCGGCTGAGATCACGCTGGTGGGATCTGACGGTGTTTGCTGCAGTCCCAGGGTGCCACGGCGGTCGTGAACGTGCGCTTCGACACCAACACGACCATGAACCGCCTCGTCTTCGGCCTCCACTGCTCCGTGATCGCGTACGGCACAGCCGTGCGCTGCCGCCCGGCGACGCTGCATCACCACCAGCGCGCGGGTGACGCGCCGGTCGCGCAAAACGCCGAGGCACCGCCGGTGGCGACTGTGGTCGCGGGCGGAGCCGCCAGTTCGTTCGCTCGCTTCAAACTCTTTTGAAGACCGCCGACCGCTGGTACAGAAGCAGATAGGAATCCAAGTACAACGGACGATGCGTCGCTCTCTTTTGTGGTTGCGCTGCTCATTGTGCCACGAGTGTGGCTTTCCACTCGGCCAGGACCTGCCGCTTCGCCTTGGTGAGCGGCACGGCCCCGGCCGCCACGCCGTCGGTCCCAACCGGTAATGGCAGCTTGCAGCCCGAGCCACCGCAGGACGCAAAGCCTCCGCCGAAATGCAGGCTCGCCCTCCTGCTCTTGAGGAAAAGCTCGTGCTGCTTGGTGCGCAGACTGCCGCCGGGCTTTTCGCTGCGGCCGCCGTCGCCGCCCGCGCCATTCTCGCCGTCATTGTCGCGCCCACCACGCGCGAGGTCACCGAGGGACACGACGAGTGTTGCCGCTGTTTCCACCGCCGCCTCCCCCCTCTCCTCCTCTTGTTCGTCAACACGGAGAGTGGACTGGAAGCTCGGGCCGACGCCTTCGACTCGGCCCATCGTCCGCTTCTCGTGCTGGCTCGAGACGAGGCGGCTCGTCACGGCCGCCTTCGACTCCTGGCGAGCTCGCTGCGCGGCCGCGTGGCGCGCTTTGTCCTCCTGCTCCTCCAGCTCTCGAGCCTTCGCGATGTGCTGCCGCTGCACGTCACGCCAACGGTTGACGCCGGACTGCTTGGTCTGTACGTCACCCGACGGCTTGCCTATGGGCTTGGCCACTGGCCCATCGTCGCGCTCGTCCTCGTCTTCGTCTCCACTGCAGGTATCTCCACCGTCGACGTGTACCCGCAGCAGACTTTGCTCCGCGTGGACCAACTTCTCCTTCGTCTCTCGCTGCTGCTGCTGCAGCTGCTGCGTCAGCTTGGCCCTGAGCGCCTGCTTCGCCTTGAGCTGCTTGGCGCGCGTGCGTTTGTCGTCGTCGTGCAGTTGCCGCACGCTCTGCGTCCGCTGGATCCGCGCGTGGCTGCCCAGCACCTCCACAAAGTCGGCGGCGCGAGGAGCGAACCCGTGGAACTGGGCAAACCGCGCTCGCTGATCGTAGAGCTCCAGCTCGTTGTCGGCCACCGGTCGCCTCTCTGCTTGCTCCGCGACCACGGTGTCGGCGCCAGCATCGCTCTCGCTCAGCACGCGCTGCAACTCGACCGCTCGCCGCCGACGGTCCCCGGTGGACACCCGCGCGAGGGGCGGCTCCAGCGCCGCGTCGGATTCGTAATGCGGTCCCCGGTCGTGCCGCGTCTCCTGGGCGAGCACTCGAGCGAGCAGCTTCGTGGCTTGTTCCTCGCGCCACCGAAGGTGGACTTGCTGCGGAAACAGAGATGGGGAGGACGAAGACGACGATGACGGAGCCTCGCGCGCGCGCCACCGCCGCGTCGCCTGCGGCGTGAGCGACGGGAGGCTGTACTCGCCCGCTCGCCGGCCGAGCAGGAACGCGAGCGGCACGTGGCCGTTCGGGATCTCGGCCCGCTGCATCCGAGAACCACAGCGGCGGACTGGAACTCGACACAGTGGAGACGTGGCCGACACACGCGCAGCGGCAACGACAGCGACAGGATCGTACATATATAGATAGGTGGAGGACGACAGATCGAGACCAGACGCCTGAGCACAGCAAGATCGCGGTGCCACGGGCGTCTTATCGCACTCGGTGCAGTGCGATGGCGTCGGCGTCTCAGCTTCCAGCAGGGCGGCCGCGAGCGGGAGAGCGCACGCCCACAGTCCGCTAACGACCTCCCAGCAGTAGCAGAACAAGCAACGCCATGGCGGTCTGCTGCGGCAAAGTGAAGGCGGGGGAAGCCGACGACGGCGACGACGCGACGCCCACGGCCAAGTCCGGGCTCGTGCCGTCGAGCGGCCGCAAGTGTCGCGACGTGCTGTGCTGCCTCCTCTTCCTGGTGTACTGGCTGGGCATGGTACGTCACCAAACTGCCGTACAGTACCTACCGCACCGAATACCATTGCAGTGAGCTGTGACTGACCCACGCTCGTGTGGACGCGCCGCAGGTCGCCGTCGCCGTGGTCGGCCTCCAGTCGGGCGAGCCCATGAGCCTCGTGTACGGGCGCGACTACAACGGCAGCGTGTGTGGCGTGGGCGCCAAGGCAGACCGCGTGTTCACGGCGTACCCGCGGCTGAACGACGACATGCTCGCGGCCATGAGGAGCAGCGTCCCGCTCGCCAAGAAGCCGCTCTTCGGCGTCTGTGTGGGCGCGTGCCCCATGGTGGGCGACAGCGTGTGCACGGACGACAACGCGACGTGCTGGGCGACAGCGCAGGACACGACCGCCGTGCTCTTCCGGTGCCTGCCGCTCGACTCGCAGAACGAGACCGTCGTCGCCGAGCAGTGCATCGACCCGACGGACGCCGACCCGGCGTGCACGCTCGCGCTGTACGTCCAGGGCAAGTGCGCCAAGGTGTGCAAGGCCAAGCGTGTGCAGAAGACGGTGTGGGACGTCGAGGCCACGACGCCCAACCCGATCATGGACCAGCTGCAGGGCTACGCGCAGACGCTCGGGCGGTTCGTGAGCGACACGAACGCCGCCGCCGGGCTGATCCTCGCCGCGGGCGGCGGCGGCGCGCTCGTGCTGGGCGTCGTGTGGCTCGTGGTGCTTCAGTTCTTTGCCGGCTGCGTCGTGTGGCTCACGTGCTGGCTCGTGATCGCGCTGCTCGTGCTCATGAGCCTGTTTTGCTCGGTGCGCGCAGGCATCATCGACGCTACGGCGGCGCTCGCGTTCCTGGACACGGCAGCGGCAGACTCCTCCTCCTCCTCTTCTTCTTCGTCTGGTGTGGACACAAGCGCGCTGGACGTGGCGGCGGACGCGACGACGCGCACACAGTTCCAGGTCGCGGCGTGGATCATGTGGGTCCTCACAGCGGGTATCGTGCTGCTCGTCGTCGCGATGCGGAAGCGCATCAAGATCGCGATCGCCATCATCCGCGAGGCCTCGCGCGCGATCCGCACGCTGCCGCTGCTGCTGCTCTGGCCCGTGATCCCCACGGTGCTGTTCCTCGCGCTGGTCGTGTACGGCGTCGCGGTCGCCGCGTACATCATGAGCTCGGGCGATCTCGCGGAGGTCGTCGACTCGACCGCCGCGCTCGCCGCCGCGACCGCCAACAGCGTCTCGTCCGCGGCCGGCACCCTCAACGGCACGGTCACGGAGCTGCCCAGCGACACGATCCAGCAGATCCTGCTGTGCTACCACCTCTTCGGCTTCCTCTGGACCAACCAGCTCATCCAGGCCATGTCCATCACGACCATCGCCGGCGCGGTCGCGCAGTACTACTGGACGGCGCCGGACGCGCACGGCAGGCGCCGGCTCGAGACGCGGTTCCCCATCGTGCGCGCACTCAAGTACGTCGTGCGCTACAGCCTCGGCTCGCTCTGCTTTGGCTTGTTCATCATCGCGCTCGTCCAGTTCGTGCGCATCGTTCTCGAGTACGTGAACCACCAGACGCAGGACCTGCAGAAGAGCAACCGAGTCATCAAGGTCGCGTTCCTCGCCGTGCGCTGCTGCCTGTGGTGCTTTGAAAAATGCCTCAAGTTTATCTCCAGGAACGCGTACATCATGATCGCGATGCGCGGCTCGTCGTTCTGCTCTGCGACGGTCGCGTCCTTCAAACTCATCTTCAAGAACGTCGCGCGCGTCGCCGTGGTCAACTCGATCAGCTTCTTCATGCTCTTCCTCGTCAAGACCACGATCACGGTCGCCGTGGGCGGCGCCGTGTTTGCGATCCTCTCGTCGGCGTCCGCGTCGTCGCAGCTCGCTGTGCTCGGCTCGACCAAGCCCGTGACGTCGCCGCTCGCGCCCGTGCTGATCTCGTGCGTGCTCGCGTGGCTCATCGCGTCGGCCTTCACGAACGTGTACGACGGTGCCGTGGACACGATTCTCGTGTGCTTTTGTGAGGACACGGAGCTGAATGGTGAGACCGCGAGCGAGTACATGAGCGAGGAACTGCGCCGCATCATGGGCGATTCGGGCAGCCCCAGCAGGCGCAAGACCATCCAGGTCGCTGCAAAGACAGAAGGAGACGCGAACGGCAAGGGAGAGTCTACGCCGCCCGCTGGAGCGTCGAACAAAGTCCACGTCGAGGCCGAGATATAGACACAGGCAGTGGGTTCTGCATGAATAAAATAGGAATACAGACATTGGGAAGCGCACTCTCAAGCAGCCAGCGAGTGGTGCTTCCGCGATGGCTGCGGCTCGCGGTGGTTGGTAGAGTACGCGCAGACGACGTCTTTCTTCTCCCAGCGCGTCAGGTGGAGCAGCCGCTGGGCGTGGACTTGGAGCTGCACGTCCAGGCTCGCCTGCCTGCGCTTGATGCGGTCCTCGCGGTGCTTCCGCCGCTCCCATTCGCGGAGCGCAGCGGCAGTTTGCTCGGGCGTCACATGGGGCTGTACATACGTCAATAACCACGTTGGACTCCCAGCGTCATCACTCCACTCCACCCACGCAGTCCAAACCTTTCCGGAGTTGGGCTGCTGTGTTGGCTGCCGTGAGGCGGCCTTCTTGGTCGCACTCTTGGGCTTTGTCTTCGGGTTGACGTGCAAGGACGGCGGCTTGACAAATGGCTGCAACGAGACCACCATCGGCCCACCACACACACACACACACACTATTGGTTGCGGACCACGCGCCATTCGATGTTGATATTCTGTACCCGCACCTCGTCCTTGTTTGGTCGCTTCCTCTCGCCTCCATCGTCACGCGTGAGAACCGCCCGCTTCTCCCGGCTCTTCCGTTCCACCCACTCCAAGAACCTCTGCTCGCACTCGTCCCGCTTGTCGGTCTCTGTCTCCCCACGCACACCACCACTCTGCTTCGCTTGTTGTTCCGCGTCTTTCTGCTTCAGCCATTGCTGGAACGAGATCTGCTTCTGGACCTACGTAGCGCGACCACGCAAGGGAATTGAAATGCGCGCCCGTGTCGCTCACGTTGCTCATCGGCCTGGCTGTCCCCCCCCCACACACACTCACCCACCTTGAGCACCTGCAGCCGGTACGCCTCCACAGGGCCACCCGCATCGAACCGCTCCTGCCAGTGCCACGTCCGCATATCCATGCGAGAACTTCGTGGCGAGAGAAGAATAGCTGCTCGCTGGAAGTATTGCACTGGCAAGTGTAGCCATTTTTGATTCACCACGAAACGATGATGGCATCTGACCATCATTCCGACCGTGCATTTTTACGATTGGGGGTACCCGTCGTGGAGTATTTACGCGTAACCCACCATAAAACCTCGCGAGGTTTTATCGCTTTTTTTGTTCTTTTTTCAAACAGACGGGGGAGAACAAAAAGAGGGGGGGGAGAACAGCGAGGAGCGGAGGGGAACTGGGCGGGGGAGACCGACGCCAATCCAAGCGCGCGCTCTGGGAGACCGACCAACCAAATCGCGATTTCCACGGCCGAGACATCCAACCAGGTGCGCCAAATGCCCACACCCAATGGGAAGGCAGCAGTCCGGTCGTTTCCACCAATTATGACTACCGCCTGCGTGTGATTGGAGCGTTGCGGATCCATGTGAAGCGGCAGCGCTGCATGGCGCTGCTCGCGTATGGCTGCATTCGAATGCCGGTCCGCGCGGGCGGAGCAGTGCGGGCGGAGAACTGAATTGCTTTTTTTTTTGGTTTTGTTTTTTGTTCTCCACAATAGGTGTTCTACGACTACCCTCGCTCTCTCGCTCGCTCTCGCTCTTATCCCCACCATGTCGAACGGCGACGAGGCACAGAACAACCTGCAGATGCAGATGCAACTCCAGAACCAGCGCGCGCAGATGCAGCAGCAGATCAACCAGCTCGCGACGTTCTGGCAGAGCCAGGTGCAGGAGATCTCGCAGGTTGACCCCAACACGTTCGACTTTAAGACCCACCAACTGCCGCTCGCGCGCATCAAAAAGATCATGAAGACGGACGACGACGTGCGGGTACGTTTGGCGTGCTGGAACTGCGTAACCCGAGCTGCTCGGGGTGCGCTGGAGGGCCCAAATGGATGACCGTATGACTGTACGACTGTACGACTGTAGATGATCAGCGCGGAGGCGCCGGTGCTGTTCGCCAAGGCGTGCGAGATGTTTATCCTCGAGCTGAGTCTGCGCGCGTGGTACCACACGGAGGAGAACAAGCGGCGGACACTGCAGCGCAGCGACATCGCGACGGCCATCTCCAAGAGCGACGTCTTTGACTTCCTCATCGACATTGTGCCGCGCGACGACGTCAAGCCCGCCAAGAAGGTAATTAAAAACCGCGCGCGTTGTACGGGCACCGTCGAGACGGATGGGCTGGGCTAACTCTGTATATGGTTGTAGGGCCCCGTGGATCCCCAGGTCATCTACCAGCAGCAGCTCCAGCAGCAGCAGGCCGCGATGCTCCAGCAGCTTCTCCAGCAACAGGCGCAGTCGGGCAACTCGGCGGGCGTGCAGTGGCCGAACCAGCAGCTCCAGCAGCAAATGCTGCAACAGTACCAGCAGCGCATGCAGGCGATGCAGGGTGGCGCAGGCGTCTCGACGCCGTCCGGCGGAGACTCGAACGCGGCTGCCGCGGGCGGCGCGAACGGCTCGTCCGCAGACCAGCTCGGCCTCGGCCAGCGCAGTGTCGACGTGTAAGAAAACGGTGCACCATTGTCCGCGAGTTGATCAATCGCGTTCCATGTCGGCGCTGCTTTCTCCTCTGCTGATTGAGAAGATGATTTGCAGAGACCGCGTGGTGGGACCGCGCAGTGTGTATAGTTTGAATTTTTTAACGCAGTCATTTATTTGCAGCTTCTGGTCTTGCAAGTGTCCGACTTCAGTAGTAATACTCTCGGCGACTTGTAAAGACTCCTCGACTGCTTGGGGCGACGCAGACACACAGTATTATTCTATGGTAGAGATCCAAAACTACGATCGGCTATGTCTACAAAAGGGGAAGAGCAGGGATCAATTGGCAGTAAAGTGGCGGTCGCGCGGGCTGCCACAGCGTCTTCTACTTGCGTCGATCATTGGTCTTGGCAATATCGTTCATCGTGCGAGGCAACGGCATGAGGCCTGCGGCTTCGTGTATCTTGGACCGCACCTTGATCAACTGGTAGGCGCCGACGCCACCCACCGCGAGCATCATGCCGCCGGCAGACTGCGTCGTCACCGTGTTGCCGAAGTAGAAGACGGCGCTGAGGATGATGACGACTCGCTTCATCGTGCACATGATAGAGTACGTGAGCTCCGAGACCTCGCTCAGCACGAGCGAGGCACACAGGCTGCCGGTGAAGTGCATGAGGCTGCATACCAGCACCGTCAGGTACGGGAAGCTGCTGCTCACGACAAACATCACGAGCAAACTCGAGTGAGTCCCGTCGCACTTCACATTCTATTAGGCATAGCCAACAAACCTTTGAGGAAGCTTATCTGGGCTGGCGTGGCGAGCAGTTCCAAAGATGACGAGCGGGGCGTTGATCGCGAAGGAAAGGAAGGCGCTGTAAAAGTGGAGCTACCAGCAGGAGGGATGCCGTGAGTACGAGCATCAGATCACGATCGATGGAGAAACATGGCACAGGCGGGTAAACGTACGTTGACGCTGTCCACGATGGTGTGGCTTCGGAGGAGATACTTGGCGTACATGCTCTGGATGACGCCGAGCAACGCGGAGCTCACAGCGAAAATGGCACCGCCAAAGGCGAGATCCTGTAAAGGAAGACGAGTGAGTATGAGTCTCACACGACGCCTTCTACAACGATATCTCCACTTACGTTCATGCCCATTTCAGAGACCGAGGCCATGACCACACCCAGCACGATCGGGACGAGTGACAGGTAGGTCGCGAAGGTGAACTTGGACCGGTAGACAAGGTACGCGAGGATCACGTTGAATAACGGTTGCGAGGCCTTGCACGTGTGGGCGATCGCGATGGGGACGGCGTCGTAGCTCCAGTAGGTCAACACTTTGCTCATGACCGAGAAGAGACTCAGCGGCAGGATCATCAGAATCCTGACGGCATGGAACAAGATAGTAACGTTAGAATATGATAAAAGAAAAAACGAAGAAAGGGTTCGCAGTATTACGGACGGTCGGAGCGTCACGGGCTGGAGACGCCACGCATTCGTGCGCGTGCCGCTGGGGAATGTGAGCACGATGACTGCCATACAGAGGACAAGCGTGTCAGTCTTCAGTCTTCTAGAACCCACAGAATGGCGTCAGACGCAGTGAGCCGCCACGCACAGTCGCAGACCACCGAGACGAAGAGGTGCGAGAGCGTCAGCATCTCGGCCGAGAGGTGGTGCTGCTTGATCAGCACCTTGTTCGTGAACGTCGCCATCGTCGAGAACGAGTACCAGACCGCCAGGTAGCACATCGTCTGCCACATCGACGAAAACCACGTCAGCCGCAGCAGACTGGAGACGCCGCTCGCGCTAGGAACTCACCATGGCCGACTTGTTCGCGCGCAGCCGACTGAGCACGCCACCGTGGCCCTTGCGTGGCGAGTACATCGCCGCGTCGATCGTGCTGCGCGCCGACGCGTCCACCGTGAGCAGCATTCTTGTGTCGGGACGGAGGAGGGTGTGTGGCAGCAGCGACTTCTAGCACGAAGGAGACGCGGGTCGATGGATACGGCTCGCGCTGCTGCTTGGTCTCGGACACGCACTCCCGGCGTCCACGTACGTCCGCGCGGGTCGGCCGTTGGACCAATTCGCTGTTGGGAAACGTATTCTGGGAGAGGCGAGGGTGACCAGTTCTGAAGAGCCCAGCGGCTCTAATAGAGAGCAGTTCAGTGGAGGGGGGGAGCTCTCCACTCGCTAAAAGAGCACGGTGATGTCATCGGCTCATCGTGGGAACCCTAACCCCTGTTTTATTGGGGGAGAGTAACTGTACCCACCTTCGTGACGAGAGCACATTACTAGCACAGAAAAAACGTGTGAAAACACACAATCCTCCTTTCTACGTCCGGTTTTGGTTGGGCGACGTCGTGGTCACCGCTTCTCGTAGGGGACGAGTGACTCGCGCCCGCGCGCTCCTCCGGCAAGCTCCGTCGCCTGCGCTGAAGCGCTTCGTACCACCATCCGTCGCTGCGCTCCGGCGGCGGGATTTTAGAAACAACCTCCTGGTCGTCGGCATGTTTACCCTGCGTTATGTACCCATGTGAAAACAGACAAAAAGTGACTTGACTTCTATATGGGAGGGATGACCTCCATTGTGTGTTTTCACATGAACCGTTCTGTGATTGTAACATTTCCTCCCTTCGTGACGACAGTGATTCACCGCCGAATCCAGTGAGGGTGCCGAGTCGGCACTGCCGACCGCCGGCGGTTGTATCTCGAGAGGCTGAATCCAGACTCACGACATGTACTGTAGACCGCCATCCTCCATGATATTCGCCCTTACCTTCGTGCACGTCGCCAAATGTCGCGCGCGCGGCTCCATGGAGCGAGTCGCCCGCCACATCCGCTTTTGGTGGCGTGTCACGAGGGTACGATTTGTATCCTTTTTTTTTATTACCCCAAGCTGACGCCTATCCACGATCCGTCACTCGCACGAGGTGTCAGTAGGTCACCAGCCCCCTTCAACAGCATGCCGCTTGGCAGAACCCAAAGTGCGAATCATGACGCGGGTCGCAAGCGGGACGGAGGCGGTGGCGGTGGCGAGCGAGGCGGACGGCCACGCGAAGATCGAGCGGCCGCTGCCGCCTCGCGCGATGTGCCGCCTCGAAGACAACCCGCCGGAGATGAAGCGCATCCTGGTCACGGGCGGCGCGGGCTTCATCGGTATCCACCTGTGCAAGCGCCTGCTCGAGCTGGGCCACGAGGTGCTCTGCCTCGACAACCTCTTCACGAGCCAGCGCTGCAATATCCTCCATCTCGTGCAGACGTACCCCAACTTTGAGTTCATCCGCCACGACGTCACGCAGCCGTACTCGTGCGAGGTAGACCACATCTACAACCTCGCGTGTCCGGCGTCGCCCGTGCACTACCAGTACAACCCCATCAAGACGACCAAGGTATCTTTCCTTGGCGCGATCAACGTGCTCGGGCTCGCAAAGCGCGTCAAGGCCAGGATCTTTCAGGCGTCTACGAGCGAGGTGTACGGCGACCCGGAGGTCACGCCACAGCGCGAGGACTACTGGGGCCACGTCAACTGCACGGGCGTGCGCGCCTGCTACGATGAAGGCAAGCGCGTGGCCGAGACGCTGTTCTTTGAGTACCACCGCACCCACGCCGTGGATATCCGGGTGGCCCGCATTTTCAACACGTATGGCCCGGGGATGCACCCGTACGATGGACGCGTTGTGAGCAACTTCATCATGCAGGCGTTACGAGACCAAGACATCACGATCTTTGGCTCCGGCAACCAGACGCGGTCGTTCTGCTTTGTGGACGATCTGATCGACGCCATCGTGCGCTTCATGGACTGCACGACCTGCATTGGACCGATGAACCTGGGCAATCCGCACGAGATGACGGTGCTCGAGCTCGCACAGACGATCATTCGCCTCACTAATTCGCGCAGCAAGCTCGACTTCCGCGATTTGCCCAACAACGACCCCCAGCGGAGAAAGCCCGACATTTCACTCGCCGAGTACGTGGTTCCCATTGAGGTCGATGATCGCACGGGGTGGGATCTGACTTTGACGTTGTGTATTCTGATGCAGAACGCACCTCAACTGGCGGCCGCAGGTCATGATCGAAGAGGGGCTGCTCAAAACGATCGAGTACTTCCGCACGCTCGACCTGTCCAAGTACAAGCGGCCGACGAACCACACTGCGCACCGCAGTAGCCAGCGTGTGAACCAGCAGGAGAAGCTCTCGCCTGCCCACCAGCGGCAGCCTCCTGCCGACAAGAACGAGTACACGCAAGCGGCGGAGAAGTGAGAAACTTGAATTAGACGGCGAATCACCTTCGATCAGGTAAAGAAAGGGAGAAAGAAATGAAGAAAGATTGATGCCCACGCACACGAGGAAGAGTGGCGCCGACTATGCTCGCCAGATGGAGCCCTTCGGGCACGATTCTGACTGCCCATCTTGGTACGAAGAGAGATTGGACTGCTTCACTAGAGGTGGGCCAAAAGATCTAACCAACCACAAGGACCTGCTCATGATCGCGATGTCGCGTCCGCCTCGCTTTGGTCTTCGCCCGCTTCCTCCTCCTTCAGCGCCTCGGCCTCGAGACGAGCACGCTCGCGGCGGAACCCCGCGACGCCCTCGCCCGTTCCAAACTTCGCGCCTGGGAACTGGATGATCACGGCGCTCATGTTGTCTCGGCTACGGAGCAAGTCACAGTGTATAGTCAGGGATGCAGTACGGTTACAGGAGGGGAAGCACCTTCGCAAGCCTGCGCCTACCTTCCGAGCTTGAGGCACACGTCGATGATGTCTTCGGCGATGAGTCCCATGTCGGTCTCCCCCTTGTTCATGAGCGTGCGCACGTGGTTGCACGCATCGTCATTGGTCAAGACATCCCAGATGCCGTCGCACGCGATGATCAGGAATTCCTCCGTGCCGTCGCGCGGCTCGATCTTGATGTCGGGCTCGGCCGACACCTGCTGCTCCTCCGCGGTGAGGTCGTTGCGCTGCTTGTACGTGAAGTCTCCAAGCGCGCGGGACACCTGATGAACCAACACAACCCACGATGAAGCATGTCAGTCAAACGATGAGCGTGCTCGTTAGCAATGCGCTGTGCGCAACGTACCGCGAGATCGCCGTTGACGCGATTGGCGCGCACCATGCCACCCGCCTTTTCGATCCGGCGACGCTCAATATCCTACTCACCATTGCAAACCATTAGCATCCAACGAGCAGCGCTTGATACTGGCAACGGCACTGACGTTCATCGGCTTGTGGTCAAACGACATTGGAACGGTGCGTCCATCCTTGGCAAGCACGCTTCTAGAGTCGCCTGTACATGGGCAGAACAATGCGCAACAGGTCAATAAACCGGTGCACAACACGAACGCCGGTTGAATTTCCTTCCGGCGTACCCGAGTTGGCGACGATGATAAACTGGCTGGTGACAAACGCCGCGATCGCCGTGCAGCCGCTCTGGTCCGAGCCATACTGCACTTCGGGTGTATCCTTTATTCTCGCGTCCAGCAACATGAACGCGTCGCGCAAGGCCGCACCGATGGCCTCGGGCGTCGGCATGCCCTCGCCCGTCTTTGCCGAACACGTCGCCGTGAAGAGCTTCCGCTTCTGCATAGTGTCGCCAAACACTTCAACCATCGCGGCCGCGGCCATGTCCGCCGCGAGCTTGCCACCGTGGCCGTCGCACACGGCAAACACCGAGCACCCGTCGGGGAAGCTGGCCGCGTCCACGACGGCGACGTGCGAGTCCTCCATGTTCGTGCGCCAGCCCTGCATGGCCGAGACGCCGTAGATCAGACCATTGCCCTGGCCCGTCTCGGTCTCCTTGTCCGTGATCGGCGCGGCGAGAAAGTTGCCCATCGTGGCGCTCAGCAGCAGCAGCGAGTC
>JAADVV010000407.1:0-16849 GCA_023335905.1 Pythium pyrilobum | reverse complement strand
GTTGGCGATGCGTGGGGGAGGGGGGATCCTAACTACTGTACTTCGTTCTCTCCAGCGACGAGGCTGCTCTCTCACAGCGTGGCGAGATCCACGCCGGCCTTGGCCGTGGCAGACTTGAGCGACGCCGAGCTGCGGGCTCCGAACGGGAGGCCGCTGCGCTCTCGCGAGAGGAGCCCGTTGGTCTCGGTCTGGAGGGGCGTCGTGGGCAGCGTGAGCCGCCGCGCGGGCGTGTGGGTCGTGACCTGGAGCTTGTCCTCGAGGTGCTCGACGTGGTGGCGCAGGTTGCGGATCTCGAAGAGCACGGCGTTGAAGCCGTCGCTGAGGCTTCGCCAGCGCGCGCTGCGGCGGTCGTTGTGGCGGTAGACACACTTGAGCAGCTCGCCGAGCGAGGCCGCGAAGAAGGCGAAGACGATCGCGAAGATCCACTGGAACCAGTAGATCTTGGCGAAGCCGAAGAGCTCGTCCATGACGAACGGCACGTGGGTCACAAAGAGCGTGAGTGTGATGGACCCAACCGCGGCGTACTGCATGTACTTGTTGGCGAAGAAGCCGACAAAGACGTGGTTGGTGAAGCTCCGCGCCGTGTACGCGCGCAGCATCTCCATGGTCGTGATGTAGATGAACGCCATGGTCTGCGCGCGCGCGACGCCCACGGTGAGGCACTCGTACTCGCCGGCCTTGCAGTAGATGTACTCGTCCTCGAACTCGTCCATGCCCGGCTGCCAGAACGGGAACACGGGCGAGCCGTCGCGGTACACGGCCTCGCAGTTGGCGTAGAGCTTCCAGTGGTGGCGCACGCCCTGCCAGCGGAAGCACCGCACGTGCTTGTAGTCGGAGACGTTCTTGGCGCCGTTGAGGATGTCGACGAGCAGCACGTTCTGGAAGTTCCAGTAGAGCCCCATGGCGAAGACCACGAGCGCGCCAGCGCCGATGAGGAAGGCGTTGGACATGACGAGGATCCAGAGGCGGCCGTGGATGATAGGCTGCGTCTTGGGGCGCGGTCGCTCCTTCATGGCCATGGGGTCGCCCTTCTCGAGCGACAGCGCCACGGCGGCCATGCCGTCCGCAAACAAATTGAGCACGAGGATCTGGAGCGGCTCGAGCGGGTTGGGCATGCCCACGGCGATCGCGATGAAGATGATGGAGATCTCGCCAAAGTTGGTCGAGAGCAGGAAGCACACAAACTTTTGGATGTTGGTGTAGATCGCGCGGCCCTTCTCGACTGCCGCGACGATGCTGCAAAAGTTGTCGTCCGTGAGGATCATGTCGGACGCGCCCTTGGCGACCTCGGTGCCCGAGAGCCCCATGGCCACGCCGATGTCGGCCTCCTTGAGCGCCGGCGCGTCGTTGACGCCGTCGCCCGTCATGGCCGCGACGTGGCACTGGCGCTGGAGCGACTTGACGATCTCGATCTTGTCCTCGGGCCGCGCTCGCGCAAACACGGACGTGCGCGACGTGATCTCGTCAAGGTCGTGGTCGGTCAGGTACTCGGCGCCGCCGCGCGGCCGCAGCACCGAGCAGTCGACCGCTTCCTCGTCCACGTCGGCGCCGACGCCCAGCAAGTCGATCGACTTGGCGATCGCGACGGCCGTCTTGAGGTAGTCGCCCGTGATCATGACCGTGCGGATGGACGCCATGCGCGCCGTGAGGATGGCCTCCTTGACGCCCTTGCGCGGCGGGTCGATGGACGCCACGAGCCCGAGGAGCACGAGCGAGTCCTTGAGCAGCTCAAACTTGGCGTCGGCGTCGTCCAGGTCGAGCGCGAACGGCGCGTCGGTCATCGGGTTGATGGCAATGGCGAGCACGCGGAGCGCCTGCGACGACAGGTCGTCGACCGCCTCGAGGATCTCGTCGCGCCGCGCGGGCGTGAGCTCGACGGTCTCGCCCGCGCTCGTCACGTACTGCGCGCAGTTGTGGAGGATGTAGTTGGGCGCGCCCTTGACGCTCGCCACGAAGCGCGTCGCCGGCGCGAGCGGCAGGCCGCCAAAGCGTGGCGGCGACGCGGCCGCGGCGGTGACGCCGTGGAGCTCGGTCAGCGTGATCATCATCTTGCGCGTCGAGTTGAACGGCACCTCAGCGACGCGCGTGTACGCGTCGCCCAGCTTGTCGGCCCAGATGTCCATCTTGGCCGCGGCCACGACGAGCGGCGCCTCGGACGCGTTGCCGTAGGGCACCCACACTTTGCGGCCCGAGCCGTCGTCGCTCTCCTCGTGCTGCAGCGTCGTGTTGCTGCAGAGCACGGCCGCGAGCAGCGTCGCGTGGGCGAGCGCGTTGTTGTGCTGCGTCTGCCTGGCGCCGCCGAGCAGCACGTCGCCCTGCGGGTTGAAGCCGGTGCCCGTGACGACGTACTCGTCAAAGTCGGCCCAGAGCTTGACCGCCGTCATCTTGCCCTCGGTGAGCGTGCCGGTCTTGTCGGTGCAGATGATGGAGGCCGCGCCGAGGCTCTCGACCGCCGCGAGCTTGCGCACGAGCACGTTCTTCTTGACCATCTCGGACGTGCCCGTGGAGAGGCAAATGGTCACGACCATGGGGAGCCCCTCGGGCACGGCGCTGACCGCGAGCGAGACCGAGACCATGACCATGGTGAGCCACACGGGCCGGTCGCCGTTCTTGGGGTCCTGCACGCCGCGGATCATGCCGACGACGAACACGACGGCGCAGATGCTGAGCACGGCCATGCCCATGAACACGCCGAGGCGGTGGAGCGCCTCCTGGAGCGGTGTCATCTTGGTCGAGTAGGACGCAAAGCAGCGCGCGACGCAGTTGCCCGTCTTGGCGTTGCGCTCGTCCTTGAGCAGCGCCGCGATCGAGCCGACGCGCGTGCCCATGCCCGTCTCCACGATGATGCCCGTGGCGTTGCCGCTCGCGACGGCCGTGGACGAGAAGACCATGTTGGGCGCCGTGAGCTTGGCCGAGCCGACCACGGGGGCGTCGCACCGCTTGGCGACGTCCTCGGACTCGCCCGTGAGGATCATCTCGTTGACCTTGAAGTCGGCGCTCGCGAGCAGGCGGATGTCGGCCGGCACGACGTCGCCCGTCGAGAGGATCACAATGTCGCCCGGCACGAGCTCCTCACTCGCGACCTGCTGCTGCCGCGCGTCGCGGACCACGATGCACTGCGGCGACGACATCTTGGCGAGCGCCTCGAGCGCGTTGCCCGCGCGGTTCTCCTGGAGCGTTGCGATCACGGCGTTGAGCGTGACGATGGCGATGATGGCGACGCCCTCGACGTACTCTTGCAGCGCGATGGACGCGAGCGCCGCGGCCATGAGCAGCCCGATGATGAGGTTGAGGAACTGCATGACGAAGATCACAACGATGGGCGCGCGCTTGTCGCCCTGGATGGCGTTGGGCCCGTACCGCGCGAGCCGCTTGGCCGCCTCGGGCGACGTCAGTCCGTGGTCGGCGTCGGCCTCGAGCTGCGCCACGACCGCGTCGACCGCCTGGTCGTGCCAACCGGCCGCGGTCGTGTTGGACTCAAGCTCGCGGTACGACTCGCGCGTCTTGGCCGGGTCCTGCAGCAGCAGCTTCTGTGACTCGGTGAGGAACCGGTCGCGGTGCTCGGCCGTGCGGAGCTCCTCGGGCTCGGGCAGCTCGCTGAGGCTCGAGTCGTTGGCGGCGCTGCGGCTCGAGTGGAGGGGCCGCAGCGCGAGGCGTGGCGTGACGGACGGCGTCGCCGAGCCCGTGTAGCCAAAGGATCCGGAGTTGGGGCGCGCCGGGCCGGACGGCGTGGTGGTCGACGGCGTGATGGTCGAAGCGTCGTCGCCGTCCTCGCCTCCGTGGGCCGGCGCCGTCACGATCGTCGGCGGTCGCGTCGCCATGAGGGTCGCCGTCGCGTAAGTGAGCTGCTGACTAGCTCTCTTGGTGTCGTCCGCGCGGACGACGACGCACGACGTTGACGACGTGCGCTGATTCGAAAGCACCGCTTTTTTCTCACCAAGCGCCGCCGGAAACCAGCTGGAGCGGCCGTGGACGCTGATTGTGTTGTCCGCGCGGCCGGGGGACGACAAACGCGGGGTGCGGTTTTGGGGAAAAAACGATGGGGGAAGCGAGCAGTCCGCGCGGCCGATCCGAGCGGAGGCGACTCTCCACGCCGATTTGCGACGCGAGAAAACGCCGATGGATGCCGCAACCGCTTGAACAGAGAGGCGAGCGAATCTACTGGTGTTAGTGCAGTAGCGAAGGAACCCACGGTGACACCATCGGTGTGTGTGGGACCCAAAAGGGCGGCAGTTATGGGACGGTCTCTGCACCAAAAGGAACCCCTGATTTTTTTTTTCTACTACTAGGAGGTTCGTAACAGGTAGATACAGGACAGAAAGCGGTTTCAACTGGTTACGCTCGTTTCCCCGTTTTCACGCGAAAGCGCGATTTCTGTGAAAATTCGGTGAGCCAAAAATAGAGAAAACTCAAAACGAAAAAGAAAACGACTGGGGTGAAGTATGTATCGTATTCCCACCAATTAGATGGATCAGAACTATCCAGCACGCCTTCTTATTGGCTGCGTGAAGTATGTTGCAAAGGTGGATAAACGCAACGTAAATGATCCTCCAAGTAGCGTATTCGCAACGTAAAAACGCCGAGAAATTTTCACTCGGATGGCGTGCTGCCTGCAGCAAGTTCCCGCAAAAGCCCGAGCGTGAACGGACGGGGGGAGATCCGCACGCGCGTGAAGGGCCGCGCGGCCGCGAAGTTCTCCGTCCACACACAGCCACACAGCCACGTCCACAATTGCATCCGCGCGCCAATCAGCATGGCCACGGACCTTAATGCCGCGTCCCTGCGGGAACTCCAGCGGCTGCCCGGCGTGGGTCCCGTGATCGCCCAACGGATCGCGGCCGCGCGGCCGTTCGCCGCGATCCAGCAGCTCCAAAGCGTCCAGGGTATCGGGCCAAAGCGATACCTCGCTCTCGTGAGTGACCGACTTGTGACGCTCGGCGATGCCGAAGAGGCGAAGCCCGTCGGCGTGAAGAAGGAAGGCGTCCGGGCCGACGGGGCGCCGAAGAAGGAGGACAAGCACACGCCCGTGACGCTCGTGGATCTCAACACGGCAACGATCCGCCAGCTTTGCATGCTGCGAGGCGTCGGCCCCGCATTGGCCAAGCGTATCGTGGAGGCGAGGCCCTTCCGCCGAAAGGACGAGATCACGGCCGTGCGCGGCATCGGGCTGCTCACGTACGAGAAGCTACAGGACCAACTGCTCGACATCGCGCACGCAGCCGCTGGTTTAGCGACCGACGAGGAAGCCGAAGGGGAATGGGACGACGAAGACGAGTCGCCCACGGTATCGCCCATGCGACGATCGAGATCGCCGCTGTCGCCCGAGCGCGAGCACCCGCCGCAGTGGTGCGGCGACTCCATTTGCCGGGACGTGGTGGGCGACATCCGCGCGACGGCACTGCCGAACGCCTCGTCCAAGGTGCTGCTCGCGTCGTGGAATATCCGGAATCTGTCCAAGAAACGAGACGCTGTCCCGCTCCACCGCATCGCCGAGATCCTCGAGCAGTTTGACGTGGTCGCGTTGCAGGAAGTGCGCGATACGATCGTGCTCAAGCGGCTCAAGAACTTCATGCCTGGCTGGGACTACATCGCGTCGCCCCTCGTCGGCGCGGAGAGTACTGCACCGCTCAAGAAGCGGGCTGAACATTTCGTATACTTCTACCGACGACGCGTGGTCGCGCCAGTGGGGGCCGGCCGCATCGGCTTCCCCGGCAACAACAATGACGAGGCTCGTTCCGCGACTGCTGTTGTGCGACCGCCATACGTAGCCACCTTTCAGACCATCGGAGCCGGCACGCCCGTTGTGCAGTTCACGCTCGTGAACGTCCACGTCGTCTGCGGCGACCAGGACTCGAAGCAGCAAGAAATCGACGAGCTGCGCCGCCTCGTGCGCCACCTGCAAACCGAGACGGTCGACGGCCATCGGAATCTGATTCTCCTCGGCGACTTCAACCTCCCACCGCAAGATATTGGCCGCATCGGAAGCGGAGTCCTTCAATTCGAGGCGCTCATCCGGCCACCGCGGTCGACGACCGTGGCCGGGAAGCTGTACGACAATCTTTGGATGAACTCGGCTGGTGACTGGCACGGGCTCAGAATCGAGAGCGGCGTGTACCGCATCGATTGGGCGTTCTACCCGTACTCGCGAGGCGTCCCGCGCCAGCACGAGACACCAGTGACGCGGCTGCGGAGCCAGACGGCGCGCGTGCAGTGCACCTACGAGCTGAGCGACCACTGTCCCGTGTGGCTGGCGATCGGAGGAAGCGACGGCGCTGGCGTTTGAGTCGTGTTCGTATCTCAACCACCCTGCTGCAGTGACCAATGACCAATGCCGCAGCGTGGGGCAGTGCCGATCCGCATCGAGGGCAACGCACTGCAAGTGCCTTTTCTTTTGCATCTCTGCATGAAATGATTCTAAGTTATCAAAAGTGTATTCGAACGCGTCTACAGCTTTTTCAGAATCTGCTTGACCTGGGCCTTTTGCTGGTCGATGCGCTTGATCTCCAGATCGATCTCGTCGATGGAGCGGAAACCCGACGGGTCCTTGCGCTCCTCCTTGGCACGCGCCTGGCGTTCTCTCAGCTGCTGCAGCTGCTGCGCGTAGTCGGCTTTGCTCAGCGGGCGCTGAGCGATCGGGCCCGCGAAAAGCGGCAGTGGTGTCGGCGGCGGCTTCGACGCGAACATGGAAGTCGCCGGCGCATCGTTCTCAAAATCAAACTCCTTCTCCGCTGGCTTGGGCGCGTGCTCCTTGGCCACCTCCGGGCCCCTCGCGGCAGTCTCCGTCGCGGCCTCGAAGGCCTTGGTCGCCTCGGCAGCAGCCGCGGCCTTGGCCTTCTGCTGGTCTGCCATGATCACAAACTCGTTCGTCTCCACGCGGCCAAGCTTCTCGTCCACTTTCTTCTGGACCGTCTCGACCAGATACGCCTCTGCACGCGGTGACACCACAAAGAATGCGTTAGATGGAAGTTCTCACCGTCCGTGTAGACGCAACGCCCTTGCGGACAGTCCAGTTGGACATACCATCTTTGCCGGTGAAGTACGTATACGCGCCGTTCGCGAGCACGAGGATGAAGATGCCCCAGTACAGCTTCATCGCGTACGACACGGGCTGCTTGCTTCGGTCGCCCCAATCAGAGCCCATCATGCGCGTGATGGTCGTGTCCATCTCCATCTCCTGCGCGCGCGGGTCGGTGCCGCGGCGCACGCGCACAGTGCCCGGCGTCGCCACGCGGACCGACGTGACCGTGTTGGCCGTCGCGGCTCGCGGCGCTGCGGCTCCTTCTTCGGCAGCTTTGCGGCCGCTGCTGGTACCAGAGCCGCTCTTGCTATTCGTCGTGCATCGCCGCGTGGCGCCGCACCACGCGGGGAATCGCTGTGCGGCGTGGCGGCGCAGCGGCAGCGGCACGCTGAGCTTCATGATGCGTTGCGATGGGCGAAGGGGACTCCACTCGTCCAAATGCGTCCGTAACCTGCTAACCAAAAGTTTCATATGCGTTAGCATTTTGCTAACCTGATTAATAGCTGTTAACGTCATATTTGCCACAATTGAGTTTGTATCGGCGAATCTTTGAAACCGGGCAAAATGACCGCCGACGAGCAGCTCCTGCGGCTTCTGCGCGCCGTGAAGCGCCACGAGCCAGGCGCCGACGGCGACCACAACGACGCGTCAGTGGCGCAGGACTACGCCGACGCCTTCGACGAAGACGCGGTGCTGCTCTGTCTGAACGCGCTGCAAGCTGCGACCGACGCCGGTGAATGGCTGCCTTCCGAGCAGCTCACGACGCTCGTCGGTGAGCTGCTCGACTGGGACATCGGCTCGTTGGACCTCAAGCACAGCGTGAAGTCCGCACTGCTCGCCGTGAGATGGCGGTTCCTCACGCGTGCGATGGACGTCCATGCAGTCTCCAAGACCGACTGTGAACGGCTGCTGGCGCGCATGGCTGCTGACCGCTTCGCGGCGCTGGACGTGCAGTACGCGATTGCCGACTGCCTGGCGCAGAGTATGGAGAGAGAAATCGTGCGCTTCGAAGAGGAAGCGCTCGAACTAGTAAAGCAGTTTTATGTGACGCTGGACCGAGTGGCCGCTCGCGAGCAGCTCAGCGAGTCGCTGGTCGGACGGACGTGTACGAAGGACGACGTGAAGCTCCTGACCAGCGCTGGCCTGTTGCGCGCATTTGTCCAGGTCATCGTCAGTGAAGAACGAGCTGCTCAAGCGAAGGGCATTGATGGTGACGACGACGATGACGGCGCTGCACGTGAGACGCTCGCGCGGCTGGCCCAGTGTGGAGTGAGGCTGCTGCGTCACGTAGCGTCTCTGGTCTGCCTGGGCACGAGCGACGCACAGCCCGACTATGTGTCCGACGCAGCCAACCTCTGCGATGCAGTCGTCCAACTCATGCTCAGCCGGGTCAGTGTCGTGTTTGAAGAAGCCGCGCGCTTGCTGCAGATGCTCGTCGAGTCTCTGTCATTCCTCACCATCCTTCCAACTATCCCCGACCTGAGAGGAGCTCTTGAGAAGGCCAAGACGCTCGCGACCAAGCCAGAAGGAAGACCTACTGTGCACGATTCGTACGTCCGCGCGCTCTGTGAGCAACTTCACGCGTTGCTCGTTCCTCAAATCGATGAGTACGAGAAGCGGCACGGCAGTCTCGTCGGCCTGTCGGCTTCATACGACGTCGAGGCGGCTCCGTCCGCGGAGACAGCACTGCAGAATGCGCTCGACTGCAAGGCGCGCGGAAACGCGTTCTACCAGCGCGGCAACTTCGCAACGGCGCGCCTCTTCTATCGTCGCGCCATCTCGATCGTGCGTGCCGCCGAGTTCCAGGCCGAGCAAAAGCTGTCGTCGCTGCCGGTGAGCGAGATGCGGAAGCGATGCAGCGTTGGCGCGTCCGTCCAGGTCGTGCAGCGCGACGGATCTTTACGGAGCGCGATGGTCGTGGACGTCGAGGAGGAAGACGATCTCGTTGAGGTGATGTATGACGATGGCGACGAAGAAGAGGAGCGCGTGCCGCTAGGCCGTCTGCGGCTTCGCATGGACACGAGCCTGCTCGAGCAGTTCAAGACGGTGGCCGTGGACTGTGCGATGAACATGGGCAAGGCGTTCACCATGCTCTTTGACTATGAGACCGCCGTCGAGTGCTTCACACACGTGTTGACCGTCCAACCGCAGTACATCGCGGCGCTGTACCACCGCGGCGTCGCGTGCCTCGTACTCCACGATCTCAGGCAGGCGCAGACCGATCTCTGGCAGGCCAACCAGCTCTGCGGGAAGTGGAAGACGATGGGCGTCGCGGCGGAAGCGAAGAAGAAGACGGCGCTGCACGGCCAGATCGTCGCTGCGTACAAGAAACTGCAGGCCCTCCACGCGAGCAAGAAGAAGGTGGACAAGAAGCTCGTCAAGCAAATGCTCGGCTACATTTCGAGCATCCCGGGTATCCAAGACGGAGAGGAGGAGGCAGAAGTAGAAAACCATGAGTAGCACAAATAATCAAGAGATGGTATTCCCACATCACAGCCAGCGTCTCCGACCGTACACCAGTCGTAGGGAGTCGCTATTCAAATCTTACAGCGAGCCCACGCGGATGCCCTTCTGGGCGCTGTCCACGGCGTACGCTTCGAGCAACAGCCGCTGGGTCGCTGGGTGTTCGATAAAGCTCTGCATCTCCTCGATGGCCTTCTCCACTTGACCGTCGCGGCTATTGCGCTGCGCGAGCGACTCGGCGAGCTGCTGGTACCGGGTCGTGATCTCCACCATCTACACGCCATCAAGGATTCCACGTCAGTTCGCTGAATTGGCACAACCTCCCGAGATGATAAACAGACTTTCGCCCTCGACGGGTAGTGGAAAAACTCTGACTTGAGCCTATCCACTGCGTGAAACGCCGGATCTCGCCCTGCTCGAGATGCCTGCTCCGCCTCGTGGCCTTCGTCGTCGCCCTTGAAGAAGCGCGACACCGAGCTGCCCCACCGCGAGAGCTTGCCCACGATTTTGTTGGACACTTCCTTGGCCTTCTCCGTGTGGTCCGGCGACAGAAACGAGAGCAAATTGGAGAACGTGCCTTCCTCGTGCGCCGCGGCATCGCGTGCTTGCGCTCGGTGGCGGTCGTGGTTGTGGCCGCGGCCGCCGGCGTCGTCCTCTCGAGACCGCCTCGAGCCGACCGCGGCGATCATGCGCTGGATGTCCGCGACAATAGCCTCGGTCTGCGCGGTCAGCAGCGTGCGGCAGTGCGACCGCGGGTCCTTGAAGAAGAACGTGATGGATTTGCCGCGCTGTGGCGTGATCCGCGCGATATCCTTGAGGGGGAACAGGTCGCTCACGTACAGGTAGTCGGGGTCGTCCACGTCACCGGCGCTGCCGATCCCGGCGGCCGCTGCGCGTCGCGCGGCAGCCGTCGCGGTCTTGGACGGCGGCGGAATGAGCAGCACGATGTTGCCCGACTGCAGCAGCATCGGCACGGGCCGCAGCGTGCCCGTGCGCGAATCGACCTCTTCGCAGTGGTAGATCGCGCCGTAGATGTCGCGCTTGCGCATGCGCAGGCGCTTGCCCGACTTGCCACTGCCCGCCGCACTGGATGGACCCCCAGCGACGGCGGCATCACCACTGCTGGCTGCGAGCGCTGGTTGCGGATCGTTCTATATAAACACATTAATCGAAATCTCATTGTCAATGCCGCAGAACCCCACCGGAGCCGTCGACTTGCGGGGAGTTCACCTACCTGCTGCATGGCCGCGACAAAGTCCTGGAGGATCATCACGAGTGTGTTGGACGGGCTCCAGTGCGCGAGCGTGGGAAGCTCCAGCAGCGTCTCGCCCGTGGCCGCGCACGGGCGGCGCATCTCGCGCGGCACGTACTCAGCGCCTTGGTAGACGCTCACGCGCGGCGCGCGGAACGGGAACTGCGGCTGCGCCGAGCCGTCGAACGGCACGGAGACCGCCAGCGCGGTCAGCGGCACCATACGGAGCGCGCTCGAGCCTTCGCGGAAGGGCACGTAGGCGTGGAAGCGCGCGACCGCGGCGCCCTCGCGCTCGTCCACGAAGAGCTCATAGAGCGTCGCGCCCGGACACGCGCGCTCGAGCGACGCGCACTTGTCGAACTCGCGGAAGACGCGGCTGCGCCAGATGCCGAACTGCCGGTCGCTCGCCATGGCGGTATCTCTGGATGTGTTTAGAGGTATTTAGAGAGAGAGAGAGAGAGATGCGAACTATGCGCGACGTGACGTTGCGTGCTTCTTCTTGGTGCGGTCCCTTCCGCTTCTTCCGCATCTGCAACCTGGTGACGATAACCCAACCGGATACCGCGGATACCGGTTCGAAACCGGTATTTGCATCTCCACGACCGGAGGACAGTCGGAAGAGAAAACAGCGCATGCCGCGCTAGACGACACCATGGAGGGCTCAAAGGCGACGGGTGGAGAGCCTGCATATACCGGTAGTGGAGGCTTGTATAGTATGTATCCGCACCACCGTTATGTCTCTACGCTGGCCTGGAAGAAGGAGCGTTGCTGGACGAAACAATACGAATACAAGCAGCAAATAACAAAACACGAGGGAAACGAGGGGGGCTGCTGTCTTCTAATTACTCCAGGTTCTTGAAGAGCGTGGTCTTGTCCTTTCGTAAATGGTTGAGCTCGTCAACCAGCGCCGCTAGGATCTCGTCCTTGTCGTCCATGCTGATGCGGCCGTTGTTGAGCAGCGACAGCTTCATGATCTCCAGGGCCTCCTTGTTCGGGTCCTCCTCCGACACCGACACGCTCATCTGCGGCAGCTCGATCTCGCTGAGCGGCTTGTGCTCGATGCGGCGGTAAAACTCCTTGAGGATCAGCTCGAGCTTCTCCGGGGCCGGCGGCTCCGCCGACACGTTGATCAGGTCCGTGAACATGTCCGTACCGGACGTCATGGGCCACGACTTGTCGGCCATGACCTCGGCCGGCTCGGACCACTCAAAGTCGTCCATGTCGTCGAGCAGATCCGGGTTGAACTCGCGGTAGCCCGGCTTGCCGTGCTCGTCCTGGTAGAGCTTATACGGGTCGTAGAGACCGTCCTCGCGGCTGCCCTTGCCCTTCTTCGGGCCGGCCGTCGCCAGGCAACGTGTCTGCACGGCCGCAACGGCGGTCGCCTTGGGCGCGGCAGCGCTCGAGTACTGGAGGGCCACGCGCGCGGCGTGGGCGCGCAGCGCCGATCGCAACAACGCCGCCGACATGATGGTGCTCAGAGGCGCAGGACTCGGAAACTGTTCGCACCAGCCAAGAATCGCTTTGGCCACACAGATTTGAGGCGACCTAAATTAGGTGTACCACACCATTTGGATTAAAGTGGCACCACATAAAACAGGGAAGCGGCACATGGCTACACTCCACCAGCAGTGCACGACCACGATCGCGAAGCGATGTGGAGTGCTGACTTCAATGGATGCTACGGCACGTTCACGCCGCAGCAGCGCGTGCTGTTCCCGGTGAGAGACTCTGCGGAGAAGACGAAGAAGTGTATGCTGCGTGCGCTGCAGCACGGCACGTGCACGGGCATCGCTGTGCTCCACGCGCACGACCGCGACGTGCTCGCGATGGTCAGGCAAACGCTGCTGGCGGTGTACGCGAAGAACGCGCAGTTGCATCGCTCCGACTATACGGTCTGCATCACGACGAGCCCAAC
The DNA here is from genome assembly GCA_023335905.1 of Pythium pyrilobum. Taxonomy (NCBI): domain Eukaryota; phylum Oomycota; class Peronosporomycetes; order Pythiales; family Pythiaceae; genus Pythium; species Pythium pyrilobum. The sequence goes on along the minus strand of JAADVV010000407.1, from coordinate 4,201 downwards.
GTGGCCGGTTGAGGCTCTCTACGACCGTGTCCGAGATGTACTAGGCCATCTGCAGTCGGAGAAGCTGGACGTGCTGCTGCTCGCGCGACCCACTGAGCTCTTCATGACGCTCTCGACCTCGCAGAGGAAACGCGCCGTCTTGCAGCACTGGGACGTGATGTGCGAGATCCACCGGCGCGGGTTCGTGGTAACCATCGGGTTGAGCGACTTCTCAATCCAGGAGATGGAGTTCATCTTCACGTCCGCTCCGACGCGAACACCGACAGTGCTCTCCACGGAAGCGACTCTCCAGTTGACCAGATCGGCGTCCTCTACAGCGCCCTCGGACATCCCACTTCGGAGGATGCTGTCGTTTGCCTATGGCCGGCGCATGGACGTGGTTGTGCGATTTGCATTCCGACGGCCGGGCGATCTATCGCCAAACACGTCGCTGCATGTGCAGTGGAGACAAGTGATCGAGGCCATCGCGACGCGCCAACAGGCCAAGCAATTCGAGGTCGCGGTGGTGCATGAGGCCGACGCGGAGCCATACCACATGGAGAAGCGGGATATGGCCGACACCAGTACGCTGCAGACGAGCACGCAGATCATTGTGCGCTATTTCCTGCAGCACGGAGCGGTGTTTGTCCCCATCCCAGACACCGAGGACACGGAGGACCAGTTCACCGAGGAGGAGACCCACGACATATTCTATACGTTGATGCATCCATTCACGGAGATGCCCCCAGCCCACTCGCCGCAAGTACAATACTCGAGCGTTCTCTCTAAAGAGGACATGCAACTGATCGACCAAGTGCTACCGCTCGTCGTGTCGTTCCCCGCCGCTCAACACTAAATCAACTCGAGGCAGTCGCCGAGTGCTTTTCGAGTCGTAGCTGCTCGCGCGTCTTGATCTCCTGGCGGAAGTACGAGGCCATGAATTGGTTGCTGTGCAGGAAACTGCGGAACGTCTCGCCGCCGATCTCGATCACAGTGGTTGGCTTGGTGCACTGCACGCTGTAGTGTCTCGTGTGGATCGTGCAGTTGCTCGTCACGCCGGACACGCCGAGCGGGAAGTAGTCGCCCGTCTTGAGCTGCTCGACGACGACCTGTTCGTGCTGGCGAAGCACCTGCACCTCTCCGTCGACAATAATGAAAAACGTGTCTTGCTCTTCGCCTTCGTGGTAGATGAACTCGCCTGGCTCCAGCGTGCGCTTCTTCATCGACCCTTTCGTGGCCTCGACACACTTGATCAGCTGGTCCTGCGTGTGCATGCGCGCGCTGGTCTCCACTTTCTCGTTGATCGTCGAGTACACGTCGCTCACATTGAGAAAGTCGTCCGCGACGAGCTGCAGCACCTTGCACGCCGACCCGGGTGCTCCATTTGACGACGTCGAAGCGCATCGGTACGTCGCGATACGCGGGTGGAGCCGTCCATCGGGACGCAATAGCTCAATCTCGCCGAAAAAGCTGCCCTTTTGAAGCCGCTTCAGCGTCACCTCCTCGTCCTTTGGTGGCGGCACGGGCTTGTCCGCCGTCTTCTTGGCCGTCGGCTCCTTCACGAATTGTTTCACCGCAAGGAATCCGCCGAGAGCGCCGTTCTTTTTGACAACGGGCTTGGCGGTTTGCTCTTCCTGGGCTCGCTTGATGGGGTTCTTGCACGACACTTCCACTTCACCGTCCAGAAGCAGGAAGACGTGGTGGCCCGTTTGGCCCTCGTGGATGATCACCTCGCCAGGGTCGTAGCTGGCGGACCGTAGCGTAGAGATCGCCAGCTTCACGTCGTCATACCCAATCGAGTTGATGGACGACGCCTTCTGCTCGGGATCTCCCGTAGCGCCGACGAGCATCTCGTTCAGCTCGGTCTCGCTCAGCGGACGCCCGAGCTTCTTGCTCACGCGTGCGAGGTCTTTCTTGGTGATGAAGCCCTTCTTCTCGCGGTCAAAAAAGTCGATCGTGGAGAGCAGCGCGTCCGCCTTTTGGTTCAGCGCGTGGAAGCCGGAACTGAGGCCCATCGTGAGCTCCTTTGGCGTGCCCGCCAACGCATCGCTGCGCTTTGCGTCCGCGTCATTGTCGTCGTCATCGGCTCCGTCCAGCACGTCGAGCAGCAACACACCCAGGATACTGGCGCGCAGTCGGCGGCGACCTCGCTGGAATCGCTCCAGCAGCTCTGCCGAGTTGTGGATGGGCTCTTGGCTTAGCTCAGCGTCCTTCGCGAGCCACGGGTGCAGCATCGCCTCGGCAGACGTCAGCCGTGTCTCCGGATCTGGCTCAAGCAGCTTCTCGATCAGATCTCGCGCGGGCGGAGACATGGACTGCCACGTGCGCGTCTGCCGGCTGAACTTGCCCTTGATGATGCGCTGGCGGATCTCGTCGTCCGTGAGATTGTTGTACGGATCGAACGGGTGCGACCCGCACAGCAAGATATACAGCACCACACCGAGCGCGAACATATCCGCCTGAGGGCCGAGCCCGTACTCGACTGTGCTCACGCCGACGGCTTCGTCATTGCCGTTCGTCGTGGCCATCGCGTTGTTGCTGCAGCGCAGCGTCTCTGGCGCCGCATACGCCACTGTGCCCGTGAGCTGCGAGTCGGCAAAGAAGTGTTCGCCGACGCGGAACGACACGCCAAAGTCGACGAGACACATCCGTCCGTTGTGCAGCAGAATGTTCTCGGGCTTGATGTCGCCGTGGACGATGCCCTTGCGGTGCAGGTAGTGGAGCGCGTCGCACAGCTCGCGGATCGCGCCGCTCGCCTGCTTCTCCGAGTACGCGCCGTTCTCGATCAGGTGGTCGAAGAGTTCCCCCTCGGACGCGAGCTCTTGCACAATGTACCAGCACGTGTCGCTCTCGAACACGCCGCGCAGCTGCATGATGTTGGGGTGGTGGCTTGCCGTGCGCAGCACGTCGACCTCGGTCCAGAATTCGCGCGCGGGCGTCTCGCGCTTGTCCAGGATCTTGACCGCCACGGCCTCACCCGTGCGCTTGTCCACGCCACGGTGCACGACGCAGTAGCCGCCCTCCCCGATGATCTCGTCCATGATCTCGAACGCGTCGAGGATGGACACGTTGCGGTCTCCGAGATGCGGACTCAGCGCCAGCACGGCCGCGCAGTCGCGCCGCGCCTCGGCCTCGGCCGTAGAATCCTCACGCGTCGCCGCCGCGGCAGTCGCTAGCGCCAGTGCACTGACGCCCGCGGCGAGCGAATGCCAGGAGCCGCTGCCGTCGCCGCCGGCAGCACCTGCGATCACCGCCTGCAATGCGGTCGTTCTTGCGTCTTGTGCAGCCGTTTCCGGCCGCAATCGCTTGCCCATGGACGCCGTGGACGCCTGGCGGTCGTGGGCATGATCAAAGGAGCGTAGACGCGACGCCGTCGCCTGCAGACGCCGCACAAGGGGCGTCGCGCGGCGCGTCATGTTTGCACCTGAGTGGACTGCGGAGCTGTTGGCAGGAAGCCACACTCGGACTGACGTAAATGATAGACAGACAGACGAGGGGAGGTTATCGTGTAGGGTACGGTGCGGTACAGCAAAAGGGTAACCGTAACCCATCGCGCATTCTTTTTCGCGAATCTTCAACGGCAACTGACAGGTCAGAACTCGTCCGAGTCCAACAGCACGGGAGAAGCACAGCGAACAATGGGTTACATACACACACGGGTTACATACTTCATAAAGTGTAGCCACGAAATGACCGGCTAAGCTAAGCTAAGCTACTGATACGTACACCTATGACACGAATGAGCTGCTCATTCATAAAGTGTAGCCACGAAACGACCGGCTAGGCTAAGCTAAGCTACTGATACGTTCACCTGTGACACGAATGAGCTGCTCATTCCTCACGGAGAGATCTGGAGCACACCGTCGCGCAGAAGCTGGCGCATGGACCAGCCCGTCGGTCGCTTGTACTTGTCCCAACTCCAGAACGTCCACCCTGCGTGCGCGTTGAGAAGGCCTCGAGCTGCGCGTCCGCGAAGCGCTTGAGCTTCTGGCGGTTGTCGGCAGGGAGCGCCGACTCGGGCGCCCCCAGACTCCACTCGCTGAGGAGCAGCCAGTTGTCCTGCCACGCCTTGACCTGCTCACGTAGCGCTTCACTGCCTCCAGGATCTGATCGGCGGTTTGGCCTTCGTACCCCTAGATAAAGTACGGGTGCCACTCATGCCAGACGTTCGTGTAATCCGGGAACCGCAAGAAGTCGTCCATGACAGGCGGGTACTGCTCCG
>JAADVV010000406.1:0-16888 GCA_023335905.1 Pythium pyrilobum | reverse complement strand
TCCCCCCCCCCCGTCCTCTCCCCTCTTCGTTGAGCGACCGACGTGCACGACTGAGCGACGATGCGCGAGCTGCTGTCCGCCGCGCTGCTGCTGCTGCTGGGGTCCGCGCGGCTCGGCGCGGCCATCGACTTCTCGGCGCCCAGCGTCCACTCGCCCGACCTCGCGCTCGGCCCGCAGGACGCCGACGCGCTGGCCACCGAGGCCTCGCCGCCGCCGGCGTCCGACAGCGGCAGCGGCAGCAATGGCGGCAGCAATGGCGGCGGCGACGACGGCGACGACGACACTGCGACGTCGACGCCCGCGCCGGCCGCGCATGGGAGTGACGCGTCCGACGCCAGCGGCGACGGCCCGATCATCGAGGTCGTGGACGAGCAGTTTTGGTGCTCGCCCAGCTTCTTCTACGACGAGTCGGCGGCCGCGTGCATCGAGTGTGCGTACGGCACGTGGTCGAACGGCAAGATGGCGGCGTGCGAGTACCCGGTGACGTGCCCCGTCGGCCACATGCCGACGCTCCACGCCGAGGCCGCGAGCGACTGCACGCCATGTTCGCCCGGCTTTTTCAGCGACCGCGACGGCCCGGACATGTGCCAGCCCGCGCGGTGCGCGGCCGGCGCGGCCAGCACGGCGGTCGCCGCGGCCTCACCCACGGACACGTGCGCGCCGTGTCCCGTGGGCCACTTCTCCACGGGCAACAGTGACGCGTGCCACAAGTGCGCGTTCGGCAAGTTCGCGCCCGCCGGCTCACCACACTGCCACGCGCTCGAGTGTCCGGCCGGCACGGAGCCGCGGTTCGAGGCCGCGCACGCGACCGACTGCGCGCCGTGTGCGGTCGGCGCGTTCTCGGCGGGCGGCGCCGCGCCCTGCGCGGGCCTCACGTGTGCGCCGGGCCACTTTGCGCACGCGCTCGCGGCGCGCGGCGACGACTGCGCCGTGTGCGCGCTCGGCGCGTGGTCCGCCGGCGGCAACGTGTCGTCGTGTGCGCCCCTCGCGTGTCCGCTCGGCACGATCGCCAAGCTCGGCGCCGTGAACGCGACCGACTGCGTGGCCTGCGCGGCCGGGTCGGTCTCGTTTGGCGGCAACGCGACGCGGTGCGAGCCGTGCGCGGCCGGCCACTGGGCCATGAAGGACCGCGCGGCCGACGCCGGCGCGAGCGTGTGCGCCCAGACCAAGTGCGCGCCGGGCTTTGCCGGCGCGCTCGGCGCGACGAGCGAGACGGCGCAGTGCGCGCCGTGCGCGTTCGGCGAGTTCTCGCGCGGCATGGACGGCCAGTGCCACGCCATGGCGTGTCCGCCGGGCGCCGAACCCCACTGGCCCGCGGCCAACGCGACGGACTGTGACGTGTGCGCCGTTGGCTCGTACTCGCGCGGCGGCGTGGCCGTGTGCGAGGAGACGGCATGCCCCGTGGGCTTTGAGCCGCACGCGCACGCGACGGACGCGACGACGTCCTGCGAGCCGTGCGCGCGCGGCACGACGTCGCGGGGCAACTCGTCGCGCTGCGCGTTCCCGCTCTGCGAGCCCGGCTACGAGCCGAGCGACGACGGCACGGCGTGTCGGCTCTGTCCCGACGGCGCGTACTCGGCGGGGGACGGCATGTTTTGCGCGTCGGTCGAGTGCGCGGCCGGCGCGATGGCGTTCGCGGGCGCGGCCCACGCGACCGACGACTGCGTGGCCTGCAACGCCACGTTCTTCTCGCTCGGCGGCAACGGCTCGTGCGCGCCGTGCGCGAACGGCACGTACTCGAGCGACACGCTGGACGCGTGTCTGCCGCTCGAGTGCGACGCCGGCTGGGAGCCCGCATGGGCGCCGCTCGCCGCGGATGACTGCGCGCTGTGCCCGCAGGGCTTTTTCTCCGAGGGCGGCGCCATGGTGTGCGCGCCAGTGGACTGTCCGCGCGGCTTCTCGGCGCCCGCGGGTGCGACCAACGCCACGGAGAGCTGCGAGCAGTGTCCGGCGGGCTTGTACTCGCTCGGCGGGCAGAGCGCGTGCGAGGAAGCGACCTGCCGGCCCGGCTTCGCGGCCTCGGCGGGCGCGCGCGGCCCGAAGAAGGACTGCCACCCGTGTGGCGCCGGCTTTTGGGGCGCCGGCAACGCGAGCCAGTGTGCGGCCATGGGCTGTGCGCCCGGCTTCGCGTCGGCCGCGCAGGCGAGCGTGGACCCGAACGCCACGTGCGTGCAGTGCGCGGCCGGCACGTGGAGCTACGGCGGCGAGGCGCAGTGCGAGCCCGTGCAGTGTCCGCCGGGCAAGGTCGCGTCCGCCGGCGCGAGCGACCCCGTGGCGTCGTGCGTGGACTGTCCGGCCGGCTCCACGTCGCGGGGCAACGCGACGCTCTGCGAGCCGTGTCCGCGCGGCTTCTTCTCGTCCGCGGGCGCCGCGCAGTGTCTCCCCACGCAGTGCGACAAGGGCTGGCAGGCCAACGAGCGCGCGACGAACGCGACGGACTGCACGGGCTGCGACATTGGGCTCTTCTCGGAGGGCGGCTCGAACCTGTGCCAGTCGGCGAGCTGCCCGGCGGGCTTTTTCGAGCCCGAGGGCAGCGACGGCAACACGACAAGCTCGTGCACGGCGTGTCCCGCGGGCTCGTACACGCCCGGCAACGCGCTCTGCCGGCCCACGCAGTGCGAGCGCGGCTTTGGCTCGGTCGAGGCGGCGTCCCACGTGTCGGCCAACTGTACCAGGTGCGCGCCCGGCGAGTTCTCGCCCGGCGAGAACTACCCGTGCAAGCCCACGAGCTGCGCGCCGGGCTCGGCCTCGGACGACCGTGGCAACTGGCTCGAGAAGGGCAACTGCCACGAGTGTCCGCGCGGCTTCTTCGCCGAGGGCGGCGGTGCGCAGTGCCAGCGGGCGCGGTGCGAGCCGGGCTTTGCCGCGGGCAAAGGCGCGTTCGACGCCGTGCTCAGCTGCACGCTGTGCGCCGCCGGCTCGTTCTCGCGCGGCAACGACTCACAGTGTGAGGCGACCACGTGTGGCGCCGGCTTGTTCTCGCCCAAAGGCGCGACCGACGAGAGCGCCGAGTGCGAGCACTGCCCGCTCGGCATGTTCTCCACGGGCGGCGCCGCGCAGTGCGAGCCCACGCAGTGTCCGGCCGGCAGCGGCGCGGTCATCGCGGCCACGGACCCGGTCATGGACTGCGAGGTCTGCGCCGTCGGCTTGTACTCGCCCGGCGGCAGCTCGCCCTGCATGCCCATGCTGTGTCCGCCCGGGTACGCGTCCAGCACGACGGGCGCCGTGGCCGCCGTGGATTCGTGTGCCGTGTGTCCGCCCGGCTCGTTCGGCCGCGGCAACGAGACGCAGTGTCTGCCCGACGCCTGCGCGGCCGGCTCGGCGTCCACCGAGGGTGCGAGCGACGCCACGGCGTTCTGCGAAGTCTGCGCGGCCGGCTCGTTCAGCGGCGGCGCCGGCTCGCCGTGCCTGCCGACCACGTGCGAGCCGGGTTTTGCCTCGAAAGCGAACGCGTCCCACGAGAGCGCCGACTGCGAGCTCTGCCGCGCCGGCTCGTTCTCCACGGGCGGCGCCGACCAGTGCCACGCCACGGTCTGCGCGCCGGGCTACGCCGCGCAGGAAGGTGCGACCCACCAGACCGAGGACTGTCTGCTCTGCCCCGGCGGCCTCTTCTCGCGGGGCAAGACCATGCCGTGCGAGGGCCCGACGACGTGCTCGCCGGGCTTTGCGTCGCCGCCCGGCGCGACGTCCGTGAACGCGTCCTGCGTGATCTGCTCGGCCGGCTTCTTCAGCGCCGGCGGCGACGAGCAGTGCGCCGAGACGACCTGCGCGCCCGGCTTTGGCTCGGCCGACGGCGCGACGTCGCCCACGGGCGACTGCGCGATCTGCGATCCGGGGTACTTCTCGGCGGGCGGCAGCAACGTGTGCATGCCCATGAGCTGCGCGCCCGGCGCGGCCTCGCCGAACGCCGGCGCGGCCACCGAGTCGGACTCGTGCGAGCTCTGCGACGCCGGCTTCTACGGGCCAGGAGGACGCGAGCAGTGCCGCCCGACGACCTGCCCGCCGGGCCACGCGTCGCCCTCGGGCGTGGACGTGCCGGACAAGCAGTGCATCGTGTGCCAGGCGGGCTTCTTCTCGGCGGGCGGCTCGGACCAGTGCCAGCACTCGTCGTGTCCGCGCGGCAGCGCGGCACCCGCGGGCTCGACGACGGACGGCGCCGACTGCCTCGTGTGCGGCGAGGGCTTTTACTCGACGGGCGGCTCCACGCAGTGTATCCAGTGCGAGTGCGAGAAGGGCAGCTCGTGTCTCGCGGGCCTCTCGGCGTGCTCGCCGTGTGCGGACGGCTTCTCGTCGGACGGCGGCAGCGACCGGTGTCTGAGCGTGTTCACGCCCGAGAACTACCTCGAGCTCGTCGTCGACGTCGAGGGCTACACGGCGAGCGTGTTCAACGCGCCGGTCGCGGACGCGTTCATGAACGGTCTGCGCGAGTTCATCACGGGCTCGGCCGCGGCGGCCCGCGCGCGGCGGCTCGAGGCCACGACCACCAACGGCACGGAGACGGAGGCTACCGGCTCGGGCTCGGGCTCGGTCGCGACGGACTTTGGCGACCTGGCGTTCGAGATCCGGTCGGTCACGACGGACGAGAGCCACGACCGGTTCCAGTGGGGGGCCACGCAGGTGCACGTGTACATCACGATGAACGCGAGCGTGACGGCGTTCGAAAAGTTTGTCGACGTGTACAAGGCCAACAGCTCGGACGAGCTGGTCGGAATGCTGCGCGACAACGGCATGGTGCGCATCCGCTCGGCGCAGCTGCAGGCCGTGACGGCGTGGCAGAACGGCGAGGAGGTCGGCCACGTGGGCGAGACGCAGAGCCCCGCGACCGCCGCGGTCTCGACGGTCGCCGTCGGCGCGATCGTCGGCTGCCTCGTGCTGGTCATCGCCGTGCTCGCCGTGGCGCTGCGCGTCGCGCGCCTGCGCCGTGGGGAAGTGGCGACGGTCGTCAAGAAGCCGCGCTCGCCCAAGAAGACGTCGTCGATCCCGCAGCGGCCGTATAACCACCCGAAGGACCCGCCGTCGCCGTCCAAGGCCAAGTCGCCCAAGAGCGGCGGCGGTGGCTCGTCCATGGTCTAGCAGCGTCGCCCTCTTCCTTCCTGCGTGTGTCTTGCCCACCTCTTAGACCTCTCTTTCTATGACTGCAATAAATGAATGAATGAAATTCTACATACGACGTAGTACATATATCACCCCACGACGACGAATGGATCAGTTGGGATCTTTTCAACATGGCTACAGTTTCCGAACGGATCCGCTGATACTTCTTGTAGTACCGACGAAAGGATCAGGTCAGTATTCGTCACTTGCGGCTGCGCGGCTGGCGGCTCGCAAAGTCCTGGACCCCGTACAGGAACTTGTCAAACTCGGTCTTGAACACGTTGAGCGTGTCGAAGGTCGTAGGCACGACGCGGATGCTGGGCGGCAGCCGCAGCTTGGACGACGGCTTCTTGCTGCCGTTGCCGCTCGAGTGTTCGAAGACGAGACACTGCGCCGGGTCCAGCGCCGGGTTCTGGATGAACCACTCGTACCTGATGAGGCGAATGAGACCAGCCAAGTCAAGGGGACTCGAATGTACAGGGGGCGGAGAAGGCACAACGCACCAGAGCATGGCCTCGCTCTCGTGGACGTGCGAGTCCGGGTTGAAGACGAGGATCACGCCGTTGGTGTCCTTGAGGATCGCCGGCCAGCACGCCTCGTACCTGGACCCCGCCGCACAAAGTTAGTCCGCTACGCCACAAACACGATCGGTATTGTAGAGACGGCGAGCAAAATCCTCACACTTGGTCGCCCGAGACGTCCCACAGCTCGATGCTGTGCTTGTTGCGCTCCAGCTCGAGGATGCTGGCACGACCAAACGGCGCGTTAGTCTTGGAGCTGCCCGTCCTGTAGTGTCACACCCCATCGCCCTTCGTACCGCACGCCCATGGTGGGCTGGTATCGCTCCTGGCCGCCGAGGCGGTCGGTCTGCTCCGCGAGAAAGTTGGCGATCTGCGGTCAACACACACAGAGATCATCCGTCGACCTCCCATCGACTGGACTCGGCTGGTGCAGTACGCACCGACGTCTTGCCGGCCTCGTTCGGGCCCACGACCAGCACCTTGAGCGTTGGCATCGTGTCTCTTGCTATGTCAACGGAGAGTCGCTGCTCCGTCCCCAACGATCGCGACCTTTCCGAGGCTCCTCACAATAAGGCAATACACCACCACAGACGCCAACAACCGACCAGCCCATCGCCATGTCCAAAATGCATGAACGCGGGTTGCTTCCTCTTACGCTCCGTCTTAACTGCTGCCGTCTCGTGTCCACGGGGTCCTCCTCCTTGAAAAACAAACCAAAAAGACCTCTTCGATTCGTATCGCTCTACCGGTACGTGGCGTCTAACCCTGTCGTTCTCGCCGCTCTCACTGGAGACCGGCAAAGCCGCTCTCGAGCTCGCTCTTGAGCAGCTCGAGCGTGGCCACCTTGCCGGCCGCGCGCTCGCTCTCTTCCTCGCACTTTTCGAGCTGCGACTTGGTGAAGAGCTCCGGGTTTGAATTGTCCTCGCCGTTCAGCATCCTACACACACAAAAATACATGTGTTAACACCAACAGCGTTAGACCCGCCAACACGTTTAGACCCGTTCCAGCAACATAACCAACTCACTCGAGCACGTGCAGCGGGATCGCGGCGTCGTAGCCGGCGCCGGCGGCGTCCACCTTCTTGAGCAGGTCGACGTACGCGTTCACCTTGTCCGTGAGGAAGCCCAACTGGTCGGCCTTGAAGTCCTCGACGCCCAGGATCAGCTTGTCCAGCGTTAGCACTGTCTGTGTGAGCGCGTCCACGAGCTCGTTCGGCAGGTGCGCGACCACGTCGTCCTTGAGCACGCGCGACGCGCTGCCGCCGGCGGGGCCAAAGCCCGCACTCTTCATGGGGATGAGCTGCGGCTTCTTGGCGCCTCCGCTCGCCGCGGCCGCGCTCACGCTCGCGGGCGTCTTGGGTCGGTTAGGCGAGCTCAGCGGCGTGAAAGGTGCTAGGTACGGACTCGCGCCGATCTGTGCGCGCCGCTCAGCGTCTCCCGGGCCGGCGGACGTGGCCACCGCGGGCGTCGCGCCGCTGCCCTCCGAGCCCGTGGAGGACGCGGCCGGCGCGAGCGACGACGGGCCGTCGTCGTCACCGTCCATGTCTTCATCCTCATCGTCGTCGCGGTCGCGGTCGGAAGCCACGAGGTCCGAGAAGAACTGCTCCTTCTCCTCTTCCTCCTCTTCCTCCATCACTTTGTCGTCGTCCATTTTCGCATGTGAACAGGGAGGAAACGAAAACAACCAACGAACTGGCACAAAAAGCACAAGGTTATTCAAGGGAGGGATTCGAGAAAACATACTAGCCTAGCCTAATCATTTCAGTTGGGCTGGATCGAGCCGACGAATGGGTCGTTGGTCGCATCCGTGTTGGGCACGATCTCCATGTAGCGCGCCATCTCGTCGGCTTCGGCCCTGCCGTACGCCGCGGCGATAAATGCGTGGCCCATATCAAGACCCGCGGCCACGCCCGAGCTCGTCCACCACTTACCGTCGACGACCCAGCGCGCTTGGCGTACCCACTCGGTCGTGGGGTACGCCGTCGCGACCTCGGTGAACGCGATCTTGTTGGTCGTCGCACGCTTACACGCGAGCACGCCCGCCGCCGCGAGAATGTACGAGCCCGTGCACACCGAGAGCACGTAGGTGGCGCTCTCGGTGGCCTTCTTGATGTAGTCGAGAAATCCCTGGTCCTTGAGCACCTGGGTGCGGCCGCGGCCGCCGGGGATCACCACATAGTCGAGCTGCGGCGGAGCGTCCGCGTAGTGCACGAGCGCGTGGAGCGTCACCTTGGTGTCGTCCTGGATGCGGCCTTGCTTGTTGGAGATCGTGACAAAGCGGACGGGCTGGCCCAGCGTCGGCAGCAGCTCGAGGTACGATGCCGGGCCGACCCAGTCGAGCGTCATGACGCCGTCGAAGAGGATCACACCGATCACGAGCTCCTTCTTGTCGCTCATGGTAAGTAGCTGTTGGGGATAGTGGTCACCACTGTGGTGTGGTGCGCGTGGGAAGGCGGATTTATGAATGCGCAGCGGAGCCGCGCGGCTGATTATGATGAGATGGCGCGTGCGGCATTGAACCCATCACGGTTGTGACCATTGATCACTCTGTCCAGCAGCGGATCTCACGGAATGTTGGTGGAAAAATCGTTTTGGCACCCCTGAATCTTGTCCCCGAAAAATCCGAATTATTAATTGGTGTTGACTAATCGGGGTCTCATTATACGTGACGCTGATTGGCTTAGCGCCACACACTAACCATCACTCTGATTCTTCAGCACCACCACACAGGCATCCTCGATGGCGGCCTCTTCCTCGACCGACGCCGCTTCCTCCGTGGCCGCTGAGGATGAGGGGCTCAGCGTGCTCGACCGCTTCCTCTGGCTGTTCATTCTGGCCGCTGCCGGAGCTGGCTTAGGCCTGGGCCAATTGCATGGCTACAGAGCTTTATCGAGAGCACGACCGTCGGCACGACCAACATCCTCGTGGCCATCGGCCTCATGGTCATGATGTACCCGCCGCTGACCAAGGTGCAGTGGGACACCGTCCACCGTGTCTTCGCCAACTGGAAGCTGCTCGTGCTCACGCTCGTGCAGAACTGGATCGTCGGCCCGCTCGTCATGTTCCTGCTCGCCGCCGGCTTCTTCCAGGACGAACCGGCGTACCTGGCTGGACTGAGTCTCGTCGGATGCGCGCGCTGCATCGCCATGGTCGTCGTCTGGAACGCCATGGCGGGAGGCGACACAGAATACTGCGCCGCCATCGTCGCCGTCAACTCAGTCAATACCATCGGCTTGTACTCGCCGTTCGCCAGCGTGCTCATCAACGACTTGCCCAGGGCCTTGGGACTCGCGACGAGTGGGATCTCCATATCGATCGGCAGCGTCGCCGAGAATGTTGGCATCTACATGGGCATCCCGTTTGTGTGCGCCGTGGCAACGTGGTATTTCCTGGGCAGGTGGAAGGGGTACGTCTGGTACAACACCCAGTTCACCCCGCGGCTCGAGGTCTGGACTGTGTTGGCGCTGCTCTTCACTATCTTCAGAGCGAACGCATCACAGCCAGCATCGATAAGGTCGTGTACGCGTTCGTGCCGTTGCTGATGTACTTCGGTATCATCTTCGCGAGCACATTCTTCCTCTGCAAGGTGATCGGAGGCACGTATCCGCAGTGCGCGGCGCTCGCGTTTACCGCGGCGAGCAACAACTTTGAGCTCGCCATGGCGATCGCTATCGCGACGTTCGGGCTCAAGTCGGATCTGGCGTTGATGAGCGTCGTGGGGGCATCGATGGGGATCCCGACCATGCTTGCGCTGGTGCAGCTCTCGTTCTGGTTCGGAAGGCGGCTCCAGTGGGGCGCCAGTGATACCGACGAGTCCGAACACCGCCCGAGGGATGATGCCGATTCCAGTGGAGTATACAAAGCAGTCTGACATCGTGGGGCGTGGCATCCCTACTACCAGACGAGAGAGTATGGACAACCAGGTTACGCGAGCGGCTCTTTCGGGGCCAACTTAATGGAATGCTAGCTTTTCCGCTGCGGAATTCTCGAAGGGGTCGTCGTGCGGGTCGAGCGCCGGTACGAACTCCATGTATCTCGCCATGTCGGCTGCAGCATGGGCTCCATAGTGGTGGGCGACAAACGCGTGCGCCATGTCGAGCCCCGCCGCGACGCCAGAGCCCGTCCAGTACTTGCATCGGCAATCCACCGCGCCTTGCGCTGCCAGTCCACCGCTGGATATTGCGAGGAGATCGTGTCGAACGCGAGCTTGTTAGTCGTCGCCTTTTTGCCGTCCAGCAGCCCGAGCGCCGCCGGAATCGACGATCCCGTGCACACGGTCAGCGGCTCGCTTGAGGTAGTCGAGAAAGGCGCGGTCCTCCAACACCGCGTGCCGTCCGCTGCCGCCGGGGACCAGCAAAATGTCGAGATCGGCCGGAGCCTCCGTGAAGGACGAGGACGCAAACAGCGGCATCCGTCCCTCGTGGCTCACGACGCCACGCGCGAAGGAGAGCGTGTGGAAGGTGACGCGCACGCCGACTTTGCGCAGCAACTCGAGGTAGGACACGGGGCCGACAAAGTCGAGCGCCATGGCATTGCCGAAGACGACCACGCCCACGGAGAGCTCCTTCTGGTCGCGCAACATGGCCATCTCCGATCCGATCTTTGGTGGGTTGTCGGTTTTCGTTCCAGCCTGGAACTTCCAGGTGGGGGAATACAGTTGTTTTCTTCCACGGACTAGAAGCGTTCGAGGGAACGAATGTTCCGCGACGGTCGGTCGAACGTGGCAGAACAGCCACGGATGGTGGATCCACCTCTTTCCTGCCTCGTCTTCTTCAAGCACGCATTTTCTTTCAGGGCCGAGAGAGAGAGAGAGAGAAATGGGAAACCGTCAGATTGAGGAGAAATGAGGAAATCGTGTCGAGCCCGCTACTTCGATCGCAGAGAGGTCTAAACGATTTCTAACTTTACTTCGAATTTTAATTCTGCTTGTTCGCTGCTTCGTCGTCACGAGCGCTGCTTGGCCGCTCATGGTAATACTAGAGACACTTACTGGGACATTGGTGCACGCCACGGGGGGAGGAGGTCCGACGCATCACGAGTCTGTCTATATCCTATCTAGGGATGGGAGGAGGGAGGGGGGGAGGGAGGGAGGAGCGCCGCCTAGGCCGCAGCGACGCCCGTGGCCTTGGGGCCCGAGGCTGGCGTGGTCACTTTGCGGCCGCTCTTGTCGGCGGCACTGTCCGCGAAGAATTGCGCGGTGTAGTCGGATGATCCGTCCATGGGTCCGCTCGTTGGGACGCCCGGGTAGCTGTCGAAGCTCTGCGAGCTGCCCGACGGCGTGTTCCCAAAGTCCATCTTGAGGCGCTGGAGGTGGGACGCGCCGTGGACCGCGGCGGCCGCCGCCTGGTTGCGCGCGTGGACGGCGGCGGCGTGCGCTGGGTGCACCGGGTGGCCGTTCTGGTCGAACACACTGAGGCCAATGTTCTCGAGCAGCGGCGGAGGCGCGTACTGGTGGGTCTGGTGGTGGTACGCGATGGGGGACGCACCGCCGACGCCGCCCATGAACTTGTTGTAGCTGTTGATGATGGCATCCAAGTCTTCCTCGACACCGTTGCCGTGCGAGTGCGACTTGTCTCCCGTCGGCGTGGGGAAGAGACCGAGGGAGAAGAAGCTGGAGCCAGGCGTCCGCTGGCCACGCGAGACACTCGGCGGACCGGACATCATAAAGCCAGCGGGGAGCGAGCTCGCTGAATCGAAACCAGAGCGCTGCTGCTGGTTGGCCATCGCCAGCACGGACGGCAGCTGCGAGTGGTCGATCTGTGGCGATGGCAGGCCCATGAGCAGCGAGAAATCGTGGCTGCGCGGCGTCGGGAATCCACCAAGCGGAGTCTTGAGACTCGTGAACTTGGGCATCGTCGTCGGCACGTTGATCTTGAGCGGCAGTCCGAACGGACCAGGCGCGCTCGACGACGACTGCGTGGACTGCGACTGCGACGGCGCGGACGAGTTGGTGAGCGGTGCGGATGCCGGGACCTGCTGAGGCTGCTGCTGCTGCTGATGGTGGTGCTGCTGCTGAAGCTGCTGCTGCTGCTGGAGCTGCTGCTGGTGGAACTGCTCCTGCTTGAGCTGCTGTTCGCGCTGGAGCTGCTGGCGCTTCTTGCTGGACAAACGGCCGCCCTTCGAGATATTCAATTCGGGCACTTGCTCTCCGTGGGCGCGCAGCTCCATCGCGTGGCGGAAGCAAATCGAGCCCGAGTGCTGCGCGGTCTTCTTACAGCCTTCGATGCGGCACTGGTGGCCGTGCGAGTGGCGGTTGCACAGTCCTCCGGCGCGCGCGTGCTGCATGCATCCGTCGACCTTGCAGCGGCGCCCGCCGCCGTGGCGCACACACTTTTGGCGCGCGTGGGCCTGCTTGCCGCATCCTTCGACGAGACAGAACCGCTTGACCACGAAGCCGCCGTGCTGCAGGCAGTACCCGCCGCCGCGCGCGTGCGCCTCACAGTTGTCGGCCTGGCACTGCTTCTTGCCGCCGTGGCGCACGCAGAGCTTGCGCGCGTAGACCTGGTTCGTGCAGTTGTCCACGCAGCACTGGCGCCGGTTCTTGTGGAACGCGCACTTGTCCGTGCCGTCGGCGGCCGCGTTGTCGCAGTCGTTGAAGCGACACTTCTTGACGCCCGGCGGCAGCGACGACACCTTCTTCTCGCTCGGCTTACTGGTCTCGGAGCCGGACTCCGAATCGGTCATGATGGTTGTCGCGGGTTAGTCCTGGAGGTGGGAGATCTCGTATCTTTCGAATTTCCACTCAACGCCACGACGGTCTAATTGAGGAGTCAGTCTAACCAAGAGGTTCGCTCGGCAATGCGTCGATTCGATCGCGCGGGACTGAAACTCGCGCCGCGCAGCAACTTCCGAAATGACAACCCGACACCCAGGTGGTGGTGGTGTCGTTCATCGCACAGCCTCCCCAAGCCCCTGTGGCCGCCGGCCCGTGTTGGCGCTGGTAGGGTAGGTGAGCGGCGGAGGAGGGAACGTTGCGAGGCAGTCAGGCACTCACGCACTGGCGCTTCCGAGCGATATCCAATCAGCCGCCAGCAAGCCCCATCTCGCCAGATTGTGATGGTTAAAGGGCGATCTTTTTCTGCCCACAATGCCACAAAAGGCGGATGACTTGGAGAACGTATGCAGAAGTGTGCTGGAACAACCAGAGCCGCGCCAGAACTGACTCGCCCCGAACCATCCGGAGCCCCACAACTTGATGATAGCGATTAGGGGAGAGGGAAGTGGCGACGTATCCGCGGATAGGGTTATGTACGTACGCCAGTCTCCCAAAGCCACTCGCACTGCGAGTGGCACCAATCGCTCTCGCGTGGACTCCAGGAATCTCTCCGCAGAAGATGGGGGAGAATGCGAAATTCATGAAAACGCTTCATCGCCAACATCTCAGGGGGGAAACTCCACATGCGTGCCACCGTGTATGTGTGTGTGTGTGTGTGTGTGTGTATGTGAATATGTGTGGATGGTGTTTCCAGTCTGAAGTTCGAGCGTCTTGGAGACTCCATGCACGCACGCTTGCTTTTTCCCCACGCTTGGACGAATCTTCTGCCCGGCAGTAACAGGTGAGTTTGAGGATGTGACGGGAAACGTTGAAGTCGGGTTGATGTGGCAGACAAACGCCAGTGGGAAGAGCTGCTCGCTTGCGTGTAGCCAATCCACATGGCGAGTACCGTCCCGTGCGGTCGCGTGCCCCTTCACGAGCCAACTTGGCTGAGAAATCGGATGGCACACCACCACCACCAGCGGAGACTCCATGTGACTCCGACGGCGTCCGCCAAGAGTATGGGCAACCGACCATCGTTGTCTGCAAGCCATCTTGGTTCCACGAAGAGATCTTCTGGGACAGGTAGTTTACGGCAGCACGGCAGTACCCCCAGAACAAGAAAACGAGAACATGGTGCTGGGACGGGGAACCAAATTCTCTCTCTCTCCCCCCCATCCAAATTGTTCTTGAAAATGGTCCCCACGCGCTCTCCCCGTGCTTTGCCCGCAGTATACGAACGAGCAGCTCCCCTGACGACGCGACGACTCCGCAGCGATACTGTGGATGCTTCTCCGCTCCCCACCCCTCAGCTCGTCACGCATGAGCGCACTGCGCGTGCTGCCACGACGCGTGGTGGTGCCACTGTGGATAGTTCTTCAAGTGCTGCTCGAAGCGGCTCGCGTCAGTGCACTCTCTGGCTGCCAGCGGTGCGAGCAGAGTGGCGATTGCTCCGAGGCGTATCGCGGAGGCCCCGGGCAGTTCTGCGGCCACTGGCTGGACCGAGCGAACCAGCGGCAGAGCTGCTGCTGCCCTGAGCGCGCGGTCTGTCGCGTATCCACTTACGCGTGCAATTGTGCGTACAGCAGTGGAGGCGGTGGTCGCGCGCGAGGGCACAACGCTGATTACGATCCGCTACTGTGGCTCTGGTGGCTTCTCGGTGGACTCGCTTTTGTCGCTTGCTGCGGCGGATGTCTCTTCATGCTGTGTGCTCGCAACAAACGGAACGGGTTTAACGGTAGCGATGGCGACATGGCGTCGCCCGTACCCGTGGCGTACCCAGTCACGGCACCCGCGACGACTCCGCCGACCGCGTATCCATACGGCGCGTCTGCTGCAGCGCCACCTGCTGCGCAGTATGGGACAGCCCCGCTCTACACGACACCAAGCTACACTGCTCCTGTCTACGGAGGAGCCGGTTACGGCGCACCAGGATATGGCGGAGGCATGGGGGCAGGAACAGGAGCGGTTCTCGGTGGAACGGCTGGGCTGCTCGGCGGTTTGCTTCTCGGTGAGACCCTCGCGGACGCAGGCCGCCATTCGCGAAGCTTCGACGGAGGAGGAGGTGCGTACAATGGCGGTGGCGGTGGCGGCGGCGGCGGCTACGATGCTGGCGTCGGCGACTTTGCCGGCGACTTCTAGGCCGATCAAGAGAGGATCTGCGACGTGTGCGAAGATACAACGTTCGAAGTCGTGTTGTGGTAGTGACAAGAATGAATGTGTAGCGGCAACATGACCATCATTCACCGCTCTGATACAAGTTGCAACCAGTGCTGTGGATCGGCTCACCAGGGCGACGTCTCGGTCACCTCGTTCGCGTATGCAGACATAATATTCCAACCTCTAGAGCCCCTTCGTCCCCTCTCCACCTTGTCCTCCAATATCTACAGTGCAGTGCTCGCAGTGCCTGCGCTTCCAGTACTGTACCCGTCGTTAATCGATCCTACGTCGGCGTCTATCTGGCGACGTTATCTTCTGCTGCTCGTGACGACGAAGGAATCATTGCCGCTTCGGTCGCACGGCTGCGTGCCGGTGGCAGCAGTCCGGAGCAGGCGGCTGTCTTCCACGACTGGAAAAAAGCAAAAGACTGTGGACGGCGCGCGCCGGGTCGTCTGGTGAACACGGACGACGAGCTTCCCACGATGGCTTCGCTAGCAGACTCGGTCGACAGTGTATTTACGTGAAACTCAACAATTCGCGCAGCAGCTGCTCGTCCTCCTTCTTGACAAAGCGGCCCTTGACTCTTAATCTCGAGTCCGCAAAGTTCTTGCGCACGTCGTACTTGACCTCCTTCCGCCACACGCGCTTTTGCCGTTTGTCCAAAAACTTTTCAATCCGCTTGCGGCGCGAATCCGGCGAGTACGCACCGACAAACGCCTTCTTCTGGCCCGACTTTTCCTTGGACGGATCCAGCGCACCAAAGGGGCGGGCGGGTGTCGCACCAGCAGCTCCCGCAGCGCCGGGGATCCCAATAGGACGGGACGTCGACATGGATCCATTGGGCGTCGTATCGCCCGAGGAAGCCATCACGGAATCGCCCATAGGCTTCGACTCGGCCGACTTGGACAACGCCGAATCGCCCTTGACCTTGCTCTCCAAAAAGTCCTCGCCGAAGCTAAACGACGCAGGTGGCGTGATACCTAGACCCATCGAGGGCAACGAGTTCGGCAGCGACGTGCCCAGCGACGATCCGTAGAAGTCGCCATCCAAGATATCTCGCGAGTCGCTGAACGACTCAAAGTTGAGCTCGTCCCACTCGTCCATTGACTGGCTACGCCCTGACGACGAATATTGCTGCACAACACATCCGCACGATCAGTCAGACACCGTTCTCTAGCAGCAGAGAAGTCATTGAACTAACTCACCTCATCCTTCGGCGTGTCGCCAAGCGAGCCCACGTTCAAGAAACCGAGATCCAGATCATCCAACAGATCAATCGACGACTTGCGATTCAGCGCGCCGCTGTCGAGCAACGCCTCTAGCGACGACGAATCGCCGGCATCAAACTTCTCCAGTGCCTTCTGCAACGCCTCATCACCGGAGATGATCAGGTCTTTGAGCACGCCCTTCTGCTGCCGATCAATGATGCCGCGTTCTTCCAGATCTGTCGCGCTGAGCAGTCGGCTCGAGATACTGCCGCTGCGGCCGCGCTTGGTCATGGGCATCGTCAGACTGCCGGGCGAGAACGCCGGCGGCGTGTGCGAGATCATGCCCAGAAAGTCGTCCGCGCCCCAGCCAATGCTGTCCTTGCGCGGGATGCCGTTGCCTGCGGGCGAGGGCTTGCCGTCGCGCTTGATCGCGACGGGCATGGTCGGCGGCAGCGACTTCCTCGCGGACGCCGGACTCGTCATGCTTCAAATGTGACAGACAGTCAAGCGGGCTGTCCAATGGCCATCCGCATCCACACGTGCGTTAGAACCCCCCGTCCGCTGCGTATCCGCCGTATCCATCTAGCGTCGCGTAGCAGACCCACGTACCTGTCTATGGTGGTGGTGGTTGGTCTATGGGTGTATCTATGCAGCGCGCGCGTGTGAGCTCGCGTCTTCTCTTCCTGGGTTCATACGGACGTGAGGTTTAGACCGCTGCTCGCCTCTCTCTCTCTCTCTCTCTCTCCCCGCCACAGCCTGTTCACCCCGCACCTACGTGTCAGTCGACTGCTTCTTCTCCTTCTTCTTCTTCCTCTTCTCTCTCCGCGTGCTGGCGTCCTCCCCCTCTCTTCGTCACGCGCGTGCGCCGCGAATCTCCCGTCGTCTCCTGCGTCTCGCGCTTCCTGCGTGGGGCGGATGCAGCTTCAGCTTGGCAGTCGCTGAGAATACGAAAGGCAAATAGAACGAGGTTTTATCGAAAAACCTTCGAGGTGGATTACACGCCTCCCGAGGTTTTATACTGTTTGCTCATCTTATGTGGGCTCCCAACGACGACTGTCACACCAGGTGGTTGAGTTAGAAGAGCCGGAGACGAGCAACTCAATCTGGTTAGACCCGCAGACGGCGGCAGTGCTCTCCCTCCGTGTGTGTGT
>JAADVV010000405.1:0-16891 GCA_023335905.1 Pythium pyrilobum | reverse complement strand
CTCCTCCTCCTCCTCGCGTCCACACGAATCCACCACACTATCGACCGCTACTTGCTCATTCTTCAGTCTTCTCCATCATGGACCACGCGACTGTGGACCGCCGCCGACTTTTAGAAGGCGAGAACGACGCGCTCGACGACGCCGACAATGAATCTCTCGCGCCGGGCTTCTCCTGGCGCACCTTCTGGGCCTATACCGGCCCGGGTTGGCTCATGAGCATGGCGTACCTGGACCCGGGCAACCTGGAGGCCGATCTGCAGAGCGGCGCGTACACGCGGTACGAGCTCCTGTACGTCGTGCTGCTGTCAACGGCCGCCGGCGGGCTCTACCAGATCCTTGCGGCGAGGCTCGGTACGGTCACAGGCCGCCACTTGGCGCAGCTCTGCCGCTCTGAGTACCCTCGCGCCGTGTCACTCGCGCTCTGGTTCATGACCGAGCTCGCGATCATCGGCTCGGACATCCAGGAGGTGCTGGGCTCGGCCATCGCGTTTGAGATCCTCTTCGGCCTCCCGCTGTGGGCCGGCTGCCTCGTCACGGGGCTGGACACGCTCACGTTCCTCATGCTCCACCGCGCGGAGAAGAATGGCCACGGCGCGCGGTACCTCGAGCTCTTCTTTCTGCTGCTCATCTCGACGATGTGCGTGTGCTTCTTCGCGGATTTCACGGTCAGCGAGCCCGACGGCCGCGAGATCATCAAGGGCATCGTGTGGCCGCGCCTGCAGCCGCAGAACGTGATGCAGGCCGTGGCCTCGCTTGGCGCGATCATCATGCCGCACAACATTTTCCTCCACTCGGCGCTCGTGCAGACTCGGGGCATCGACCGCACCAAGCCCGCCAAGGTGCGCGAGGCCAACTTCTACTTTAGCCTCGAGTCGAGCCTGGCGCTGTTTGTGAGTTTCCTGATCAACGCCGCCGTGGTCTGCGTGTTCGCGAGCAGCTTCTACTCGACGGCGTGCGCGTCGCTGAGTCGGCCCGACTCGCTCTCGGGGCTCGCGGGGTCTGGAATCCAGACGGCGTGCATCCCCATCAAGGCCGCGCGCGCGTCCGGCAGCACGATCTACGACGCCAAGACCGGCAACAAGTGCCATTTCTCCTCGCTGGTCGGTGTCCCGACGATTTGTTCGCCGTGCTTTGTGGACCGCAAGAGTGACGCGTTCTTCGGGTTTGGCAGCGACGCCGTCGCGCCCTCGGCGGGCTACTGCCAGGAGATCGGGCTCGCCGAGGCCGGGGAGGCCGTCAAGGAGTCGCTCGGCTCGTACGCGCGCGTGATCTGGGCGGTCGGCCTGCTCGCGTCGGGCCAGGCGTCCACGATGACGGGCACATACGCCGGCCAGTTCGTGATGGAAGGCTTTCTGGACATCAAGATCACGGCGTGGAAGCGGGTCGCGCTCACGCGCGGCGTGGCGCTCGTGCCGGCGGTCGTGGTCGCCGTGATCAGCCAGAACGCGCAGTTCCAGAGTGACCACTTCAACGAGTTTCTCAACGTGCTGCAGAGCGTGCAGCTGCCGTTCGCGCTGCTGCCGCTGCTCACGTTCACGGCCACGACGTCGCTCATGGGCGACACGTTTGTCAACTCGCGTGCCGTCGCGTTCCTGCTGCTCGTGGGCACGGCGCTGCTCTGCAGCGTCAACTACGCGCTCGTGTACAGCATCTTGGACACAGCGCTGCCCGACAATCTCTCGCTCGGCGTCTGGTTTATCATCGCGTGCTTTGCTACGCTGTACGCGGTGTTGCTGCTCTACCTCGTGCTCGGGTACCCCTCGGCGTCGGGCGGCTCCATTAAAGGCTACGAGGATGCGCGCACGAAGAAACGGCGAGAGGAACGAGAGAGGAAAGACCAGCTGCGTCAGAAGCAGCGGCACGAGCAGCAATCGCTCCTCTCGGACGACGAGGTCGCCGTGTAAAAAACGCTATTGCATTCGTGCTTAGAGGCCCATATCCTCGGCCTGCTTGAGTGCACGCTGCGTATCGACTGCCTCGCGTTCCATGAGCTCGCAAAAGTGGGTAAAGTCAAGCGCCGAGAGTAGGATCCGCAGATTGAGCAGCGCATTGTCGTCGTCGTCGTCGTCGTCGTCACTCTTCTTCCCCTCCTGTTGCTGCTGCTTCCTCTTGTTGTGGAGACGGCGACAGTGGTCGTAAAAGGCGTCCGGTGTCATCTATAGGAATCAAACACGAACAACTCATGGTCAACTTCGGTGCTGGCGCGTGGAAGAACTGCTTGTGCGTCGTATCCTACGTTCTCCATGTCGAGAAAGTCCTGGACGATCTGCTCAAATAGGGACTCGTACGTCTACCCACATAGAGTCTCATCAGTCGTCATACGCGCGTGGGGTTTGAACGAGATGGCCAGCGCGCCCACCGTGAACAGCTCATGGATAGTGTGCGCCTTCTCGTCGTCCTCGCTCGCGCGGAAGCCGTGGAACGCGGCGACGTGCGCGCGGCAGAACCGCTGGTGCCTTCTCGCAACGTCCTCTGTACGCAGCAGCCAAGCAGTGAGATTGTGTTGGCGGGAGAGGGGGAGAAGTCGACACTCCACGATACGGACGGTTGTCGCAGAACGCTATGAGCCGTGCAATGACCGCATCTGAGCAGGGTACGCCAACGGCGTCGGACTCATTTTCATCCATGCTGGCTCGACTCTGGAGAGAAAGGGAAACGACGCGTTCTCTGCTCATGCGACTGCTGCGAAAATAGTCACGAACAACAACAAATTGACCGACCAAGACCCAGCAAGCACACCATCCAGTCGATTGATTACCACTATCTCTTTGCCACTAATCCTTCTTCTTCTTGGCGACCCACGCCCACAGCATCTCACACTCAATGGGCTTCTCCCCCGTCGAGTCCGTGACCTGCACGTCTACGAGCACCTCGCCGCGGTCGTTGCTCGTGATCTCCTTAATCTGCCAGGTGCCACAACCAGATACGACTGTCAGAGTCAGGCGCACTAAATCGACCATACAATCACACCCAAACGCGTTGTACCTGCTCGGGCGTGAGCGACGCGACCGCCGTGAGATCCCCCTTCGCAACGCGCTTGTACTGGATCGTCATGCTCTTGATGAGCGGAATGTGCGAGTCCGGCACGTTCATGCCAAAGACCATGCCGCTCGCGGACTCGGCCAGAAGCGCCATGCCACACGCGTGGACGCCGCCAATGTGGTTCTGCACGCGCCAGCGGTTCTTGAGTGCGACACGCGCGTGCTCGTTCGTCCAGTCCTGAATCTGCACGCCCATGGTCATGGCCATTTTGACCTGCGAGTTGAAGAGGAACGACAGCGCCGTCTGACGCAGTGGCGCCGGCAGTCCCGCGCCCGCGACCTTGCCCACGGCGCGGCTCAATCGGTTCAGCTTCGCCATCGTTACTCTCGCTTGCTCCCACGAAAATCGCAAGTGATCTCCTCGTTCCTTTCTTCCACGTCGGAATTGGGATCTGCTCGCATTCGATCACCGTGAAAGACTCAGATTTCCACGCTTGAGAGATCTGAGTCGGCTCTCTACACGTTGCGGCTTCAACATATAACATATAACCATAACCGGTATGAAAATTGGTATTAATACCGGTATTACCGTGGAATCAGTTGAAGGAGACCATCATTCCTCGCGCCGTCCCCTTTCGTTTCCGCCCACCAAACTGAAACGACGCCCAGCCCAAGGGAAGGGACGTGTCGGAATCTCAAGGCATCTACATCGCACTCCCCCGCCGCAACTCTCTGTCCAGCGCAGGCGCATCCATCAATCCATCTCCCTATCCGCGCGTGCGCAGCTTCTCTTGCTCGCCTCCCCTCTGCCCCGATCTCCCGCCATGGACGCGTTTGGCTTCCCGCCCGTCACGGCAGAAGTCCAGAAACTGGACCGCACGGCGAGTGCCGGCGGCGGCGCGCGTGGCGCGGAGCCTCCACCGTCGTCCACGTGCTCGACGGTGTCGTCCTCCGCGGCCAGCGGTGACCGGTCCCGCTCCGCCAGCCAGGTCAGCATGCTGCCGTCCTCGGCCAGTGCGAGTGTCACGCCGAACGGCAAGTACTTCAACCCCGTGGTCATGTCATTCATCCGTGACGACTGGATCCAGCAGCAGCTGCATCTGCGCCAGGACGAGTACACGGTGTACCAGAAGACGAGCGTCGTCACGGGCACGTGGAATGTGAACGCCAAGAAGCCGCTCACAGCGAGTGACACGGCCAAGATGGTTCAGTGGCTGCAGTTTCAGACCGCTGCACCGGGAGGGCGGTCAGGACCGCAGCTGCCGGACATAGTTGCGCTCGGCTTCCAAGAGATCGTGGACCTCAATGCCGTCAACGTCGTCGTCAGCAACCAGTCGTCCCAGCGGAGCTCCCAGTGGGAGGAGGCAATTCTCGCGGCACTCAACCAGCATATCTCGCAGAATCAGTACCGGCTCGTGCTCTCTCGGAACCTTGTGGGCATCTTGTTGGTCGTGATCGTGCGCGTTGACCACCTCGAGCACGTGAAAGAAGTGTACGGCGCGACCGCGGGGGTCGGGCTCATGGGCATGATGGGCAACAAGGGTGGCGCGGCCGTGCGGCTCACGTTCTACGACTCGACTCTGTGCTTTGTGTGTGCCCACCTGGCCGCGCACCGCGAGAATGTCGCAGGACGGAACGCCGACTACATGAACATTCTATCCAAGATCGACTTCAAGGACACGAATGACGAGTCGCTTGCGAGCGACCTGAGATACCTGAGTGGAGAACCACCTATCCTGAACCACGACTTTGTGTTCTGGATTGGTGATCTGAACTACCGCATCACCGACGATATCTCGACCGAGGAGTGTTTCCAGTACGCAGAATCTGGCAAGCTCGGACCGATGCTCGCGCGTGAACAGTTGCTCGTCGAGTGTAAGCGTGGAAACGTCTTTCACGGTTTCGAAGAAGGGCAAATCACGTTCCCGCCGACGTACAAATTCCAGGCAGGGACTTCGGTATACGAAAAGCGTCCCGAGAAGAAGCTGCGAGCCCCCGCATGGTGTGATCGCATTTTGTGGAAGGCAAAGATTCCGGAACATGTCACACTGCAGCACTACGATGCCGTGATGGCGCTCGACTTGTCCGACCACAAGCCTGTGCATGCCTTTTTCGACGTCCAGATCAAGCATCAAGTGCTTGCGAACAAGAACCAGGTTTCCCGCG
The DNA here is from genome assembly GCA_023335905.1 of Pythium pyrilobum. NCBI lineage: Eukaryota > Oomycota > Peronosporomycetes > Pythiales > Pythiaceae > Pythium > Pythium pyrilobum. Next base: position 11,744 of record JAADVV010000405.1, on the reverse strand, counting down.
ACATCATGATGCAGCTCGACAAATGGGAGAACGATAATATGGCCAAGGTCCGTTTGCTGAATGCTGACAATGACGAACTCAGCAGTGGCGTTCTCTCGTTCCCACACCTCAAGTACGGGCTCGAGCAAGGCAAGAGCGTTGTGATCGAAAACACAGGCGTTGTCGTCGCGCATTTCCGGTTCATCCCCAAGCTCGAGGATGTCACGATCTGTAAGCCGTGGCTCCGCGTGACCCCAGCTTTTGGCATGATCCCACCTAAGGAGAAGATGGAAATCCATATTACTGCGCGTATCGACGAAGACACAGCAAAGGCACTGAGCAGCGGTGAAGACACGCTTGACGACACGATGATTTTGAGGATCGAGACTGGCCGTGACTACTTCCTTCTGATCTCGGGCAACTACGACACGTCCTGCTTTGGCAGTTCCCTCGACCAACTGGTTGCGTGCACAGATCCAGTTCGGCAATCCAAGCTTGCCATTGCGTCTTCCTCGTCTTCTTCGTCATCACCATCATCCCCTTTCCAAGTTGAACGCCATCCTCATCAGCACCACAAAGACACGGACAGTGGCGAGAGCTCGCAGCCCCAGTTGGCACAGAAAGTTCCCAAGGAGCTGTGGCGCATGATCAATGATCTTTTCCAGCACTCCATGCAGGAAAAGAACTTGTTCGTCGAGGCGGGCAGCAAGCAGGAGGTCGTCGTGCTGCGAGAGGCGCTAGACACTGGGACGGCGTTCCCGCCGCACTCATCGTACTCTATGGCGGAGCTTCTCGTCTCGTGGCTACAAAGTCTGCGAGAAAGCGTCGTTCCGGATGAGATCATCGCCCAAGCCCTCGCAAACGGAGGCGGTAATGTTGCGCAGACCTGTCGGCTTCTGCTTGACACTTTACCACCTGTGAGGTACAATGTGCTCGTTTATCTCGTGGCGTTTCTCAAAGAAGTGCTCGAGCACGTGCAAGGCAACAAGTTGACACCCGAGAAGCTGGCGTTTGTGTTCAGTCGGTGTCTCGTCCCGCAGTACAAGCCCCAACTGCCACACCGCGGCAGCAACGGCGTCTCCGAGATCGGCGGTGGAGTTGTTCCTGGGAGCTGCTCGTTGTCACCACCAGATTCACGGACGTCGTCGGCATCAACTGCGTCGACGACACCGCCCTCCACTGCCTCGAACCAGTTGTTCCCCGAGGAGCGGCTGCGTCAGAACGCGCGAGAAGCCGAGATTGCTCAATGGAACGCAACGCAGCGCACGGAGAAGATGGAGAAGATGCTGCTCCACTGGCTCACGACCAGCACGCTGTAGATAAATCAAGTAACCTCACCAAAGGGCCGTCACCAGCGACCCACGCACACCACGCGTCCCACTGCGTCGTGGCGTGCAGACCACCCACCGTTCATCGTAGATACAAGACATGAATATTTCTCCGATTTCGCATCTATCTCACACAAACAGACCTTGTTGCGTACCACAGACCCAGTGCGCTGCGGTGAAGTGGCTTTCCCCTCGAGCCTTCGTGGCGTGTCGACTGCTCACAGCACGCTGATGGTGAAGAGCGTGATGGCGCTGCCGTCGAAGAGCGGCAGCACCTGGTTTCGCAGGAAGATGACGCCCCACGTGAACGTCGTGAACCAGAGGTGCGTGAACTGGTTGATCTGGTACTTGCGGATCACGATCGGGTGCGGCACCGGCAGCAGGCCGACCATCGTGGTCGTGCGCAGAAAGTAGATGACCGCGTCCTCGTCGAGGCCGCCGCCGGCCTTCTCGCACGCGTCCTCAATCTGTGAACACACAATGACGTTAGAACACAAACCTTCTCGCTCGACTCTCACTACTGACACCAAGACGCAACTCACCTGGGGCAGCAGGTACTGCAGCAGACGCAGACTCGTCGTGAGCGGCAGCTTCTTCTTCCACGACATGAGCCATTCCTCGGTCGGCACAAACTCGCCGTCGCTGTTGCGCGGCGTCTTGGAGCTCGCGACGGTCATCTCCTCAGCCTCGGCTGTCGCCGCGTCCTCGTTGCTGCTGCTCGGCGTGTTCTCGCGGCGTGCGGCCGACGACGGCGGCCGCACGGGCGGCAGCTGCAGCTCGCTGAGCTGGTGGAAGACGTTCTTGTTCTGGATCATCGCGTACACGACCTGCTGGTTGCCCTCGTACTGGTACTGGATGATGTTGTCAAACGTCTCAAGCAGGAAGAAGACCAAGTGGTGGTTCGCCTCGTTGTCAAACAGGTAGCGCGGCTGCGAAAAGAGCTTGAAGAGCCGCAGCAGCCGCACGCCCGAGACCATGTGCAGCTTCTTGCAGTACGGCGAGATGTTGCAGATGATCGTGAGGAAGCAGTTGTACACCGAGTTGAGTTTCTCGTAGCCGCTCACGATGATCTTGTGGAGACACACGATGAGCAGGTCGGCGTGGTTGCCCGTGAACTGCGGCAGATCGGCGAGCGGCAGCCGGTTGTCAAACGGCTTGTTCAGGTTCACGCCAAAGTCGCGCTCGCCGCTGAGCAGCAGCAGGATGAACGTGCAAATGTGGATCATGCCGACCTTGGACGGCTCCTGGCGGCCTTCGTACATGAGGAAGAGCAGCGGCGTCACAAACTGGTTCACGTCCGACTTCTTGAGCACATACTGGAGAAACTTTTTGTTCTCGTCGAGCAGCTTCCAGAGTAGCACGAGCAACTCCTGGTGGCACTTGATCTGCTTGATCGAGTTGGGCAGCAGCGTGTTCATCGACTCGTGGTAGTTGTTCAGCAGGCGCGAGAGGCCCGTCACGATCAGCTGGAAGTCCTCCTCGCGTTGCAGCGACGCGAGGAGCTTGCGGTAGATGTTGATGCCTGGCGCGTAATCGAAATTGCCAAAGTCGCCGACCTCGCTTCGCGTCGACTGGGGGCGCAGCGCTGACGGCGTGTTGGCTGGCTGCGGCTTGGTGTTGGCCATGACCTGGGTCTCCGTGGTCTGGCCGAAGTCGAGCAGCACGAGCAGCACCTGCAGCGCGACGTCCACCAGCGTCTCCCTGTCATCTGAGGAGATACTACCGGCGTACGGCACGCCCCAGCCGACAGGGTCGTACGTGACGACAATGTTGAGCAGCGAGAAGAACAGCGTGGACGCGAACGGGCACTCAGACGACGTCGCGACCGCGAGGAACCGGTCCTGCCACTGCGTGCAGGTCTCCGCCGTCTGGTAGAGGATACCCGAGAAGCACGTGAGAAGCAGCTTGAGCACTTCCTTGCGGTTCTTCTCGTACGTGACCGAGTTGATGACGTGGGCGTCCGGGTACCCGACGCCAGCGTGCCACAGCAGCGACGGGTACGTCAGCGAGTTGGTCGAGGCCACGCCGCTGCGCTGCGCGCTGCGTCGCTCCTCACCATAACCCTTGTACGCGTGGATCGACACGGTGTACTCTGGCAAAAAGAGTAGCCCCATGATGGCGTGGATCATCTCAACGGCGAGCGGCTCCTTGGCCACGGGCTGCGCGGGCGCGGCGGCCGCGCCGTCCTCGCCCTTGAGCTGGTCGGCGAGTGACGCGTCACTCGCCGTGCCGTCCGCCGGCTCGTCGACGGTCCAGAACAGCTCCTCGACAAAGTCGTCGCTCGAGTCCTCGAGGATGAACGGCACGAGCCGCGTGAGCACGCGCACGCAGTTGGTCGCCTGCGGGTAGTACTTGGGCACGGGCGTGTCGACGATCTGGACGATCTGGGACACGGCCTGGCGCAGCATGGTCGCGAGGTTCGCTGGCTGCTGGCGGCGCAGCATGCGCACGTCGTCGGGCTGGATCAGCGTGAAGATCTCCTCGGCCACGGTCGGGATGCGCCAGAGCTTGTCCCAGAACTCGAGGTTCTTGGACGAGATGACCTCATTGTTGAGCTTGTACACGCTCTCGCGGAACTTGCTCTTGCTGTCCGAGTTGCCCATGGCCGCGCAGGATGTCTAGAGGCCGAGATATGCGGCGGCACCTTCGGTCCCGGTTCCCTCTCTCCGTCGCGTTGGGGGGTGCACAGTCCTACTGACGGTGGCCTCTCCGACTGACACCTGGGGGAGAGAGTGGGTTCGTACCGGGTACACGAGTACCTTCCAAACGGTACAGTGTCCCCGATGAGTCCAGGGTCCGACATATCATGTGGGACACACCATTCAGGGATGAATAACAGACACTAGTGTGGTGCACACTACCTGTGTCGTCTTTGTTTTCTTTCATTTTCTCTCTCTCTTGAGGTCTCTCTCCTTGAAGAAACCGGGACCGACACCTCGACGAAGCGGGAGAAGAATACGCCCGAGTGCTGTCTTTCTCGCTGGATAGCTCAGTCTCTAGGAAGCGTACGCGAGAGCACAATGGACCAACGCAACGGCAAGTGGGTCAACGTCGACTACTCGCAGCGCGTGCTCGATGAGAACTACATGGGCGGCGCCGGCACGCCCGCGAACGGCGACTTGCTCCCCCGCCGCTCGTCGTCGTCGTCGTCGTCGTCCTTACGCCACAGCAACAGCGGCCGCTACGGCGCGGCAGCGCCCGCGCAGGACGCCGACGAGTACTTCATCCAGATCACCGTGAGCGAGCCGGTCAAACAGGGCGAGGGCATGAACGCGTACATCTCGTACAAGATCGGCACGACCACGAACCGCCCGCAGTTCACCAAGAGCTCGCTGTCGGTCATCCGCCGGTACTCGGACTTTATCTGGTTGCACGGCAACCTGTCGGCCATGTACCCGGGCGTGGTCGTGCCGCCGCTGCCGGAAAAGCTGCTCGTGGGCCGGTTCTCGCCCGAGTTTGTCGAGTCGCGGCGCCGCGCGCTGCAGTTGTTTCTCCACCGCTGCTCGCTCCACCCGGAGCTGCAGCACAGCGAGCACCTCACGACGTTTCTCGAGGCGAGCGACGACGCGCTCGCGGCCTTCAAGGCCGACCCGCGCTACGCCGGCGCCAAGGGCGCGCGCGGCTCGCTCTTCCAGTGGCTCGACGACACGGTCACGACGATCTCGACCACGCTCGGCGCGACCGCCGGCGTGAACCTGGAGAAGACCGCGGCCGACGTTGACGTGGACGAGATGATGAACTACATTGACGGGCTCGAGCCCATCATGACGGGGCTCCACAAGCACGCCAACGGGCTCACGAAGCGCGCACGCGAGATCGCCGACGGGCTCTTTGAGTTTGGCGTCGCGTACTCGCTGCTGGGCAAGTCGGAGGAGAACCCGTCGCTGCAAGAGGCGTTGCGCGAGATCGCACACTGCGCAGATCGGCTCTCGCTGCTCGCGGCCGAGTTTGCGGAGAAAGAGGCACTCCACTTTGAGGAGCCGATCCTGGACTACATTCGCCTCGTGGGGGCCGTCAAGGCCGCGCTCCAGAAGCGGAACGACGTGCGCGGCTCGTACGGACTGGCGGTCGCCGATCTGGATGCGAAGAACGCCGTCGTGCAGAAGCTGGTCAAGCAGAAGAGCTCGTCGGAGGAGAAGTTTCAGATCGCTGAGAGCGACGTGCTCAAGGCGCAGCAGCGCGTGGACGATGCCAAGCTCGAATTTGACATCGTCACGGAGCGCGTCATGCGCGAGGTCGAGCGGTTCAAGCGCGAGAAACTCGCCGACTTTAAGCGGATCATTTTGGATTACGTGCAGATGCAGATCGCATACAGCAAGAAGGTGAGTCCACCACTATACGTGGAGAGATTCTATAGGCGAAGCCGGGTAGTGACTTGTGGTGATGCCTCTGATAGGTGGAGGATGAGTGGAGCCAAGTGATCCCGAAGCTGGCCCAGATTCGAATCGAAGGGTCCCCGTCAGCGTCGATGCAGTCGATCGCGTCGAACTCGTCGGGCGCGCCGTCGCTGATCCACGAGAACTACATCCCGTCCAATGGCCATGCCGCGGCGGCGGCGACGCGCCATGGCAGCGGTGGCGATCTGTCGAACAACCTGCTCTCGCTCTCGCTGGACCAGGACGAAGACGAGGAGGGCGAACACAAGTCGTCGGCGGAGAGCTACGAGTACGAGCAGCGCACGCGCGTGACGCGGGTCCAAGTGCGGCCGCCGCCGTCTCCGTTCAATCCCGACGTCGCGTTGTAATCCCATGACCACCCCACCCCTTCTGTTTAACCAGTAAATTGTGTTTGTACCGTACGCTGACGCTGAAGCGTTGTTCGTATTATTGGTACACACACTCTAGACGCTGTCTTCACGGGTCTGGCGTCGAGCGAGCATCGTCACGATCTGCTCTTTGTTGGGCAGCACCCAGCGCTTGAAGCACTCCTCGTACGTCACCTGGCCCGTCGCCTCCTTGCGTTCGTGGACACGCTCCGTGCCGAGAAAGAACGCAACGCCCGCGACCATGCACGCGACGGTGAGCCCGAACAGCATGGCCCACTGCGATCCCTCGATGCCCATGAGCTTGGTCCAGCCGAGCGGCGTGAAAGCGCTCGCTGGCGTCGGGCAAACGCCGTCGTCGTTGGAGCCGCCCTTGGCTAGCTTGACGGGGTACGTTGAATAGAGGTACATATTGCATGGCCCGTACTTCTGTGTGCTGTTGCCTCGCGCGATGCGCATGTAGCCTTCCTCGCCCCACATCGTGCCCCACGTGTTGCGCACGACCCAGTACATTTCGCCTTGCTCGGTCTCGCCGTAGCCGACGATGACCACGGCGTGGTTGACCTCCTGGCCGTCGCTCGCGCAGTCGGTGGCGTCGTAGATCCCGCCGCCGTAGTGGCGGAAGCCCTCTCCGAGCGCGTCAATGTTGGAGGACACTGGTCCCTCGTACACCGCCCGCATGAGCGCGTCTTCGTCCTGCGACGCGATCGCGACGTAGTCGGACTCGCCGTTCTTCCACGCGACGGCGACCTCGTCGCTCGTCACGGACTGGCACTGCGTCTCGCTCACACTTGTCGCCATCACGTACGGGTAGTCGCTCGCGCAGGCAATGCCGTTGGGCGCGACGCGGCTCATGTACTCAAACGCGAGGAACGGCATGCCGCCCTCGCATCCCTTGGACGAGGCCGCCATGGACGGGAACTTGCTGGCGATGTGGTCGAGCGGCGCCGAGCAGCTCAGCACCTGCTCTACGCTGAGCGGGGTCTACAGCACAGACAGGCAATGAGCGCAACGTCAGCATCGCCAATGCGGTCGAGGTAAAAAAAGAAATAGCAACTCACCGCGGCGACTTTGTTGTCGATCGCGTACCGCGATTCGATGACCGACACGGCCGAGAACGCCCAGCAGCTCCCACACGATCCCTGGTTCTTGATGGGCGTGACGTACGTACCGTTCTCGACCTCGAGCCAGTTCCAGGCGGTCGGCAGCGGCGTCATGTCGGTCGCGTTCGCGCTCGTGACGGTGCCCGCGTCCCAATTGGGCTCGTCATCAAAGCTGATCGAGACGTCGTTGGTGCCCTTGGGCTTCGTGTCCTTGCCGAACTTGTGCTCGATTCGCGCGTACACGGAGTGGAGCCCACGCGCACGACGGACGACCGTCGAGTCCACTCGTGACCGCAGGAAGTCGCTGTATTCGGCATCGCTGAGGTCGCTCAGCGGGTTCCACTTGAGGAAGAAGGACGTCTCGCCGCTCAAGTGGCGAGCGTTGTGGGTCTCCAGCACGCGCTGCGTCGCCGCGATCGCGTGCGAGCGCGACTCGAGCGACTGGCGAGAAGGTCCCACTTGAGCGGTCGCGCCGCGGGCGCGTTGCCACGCGGGGATGCGCGGCAGCTTCGCCTCAAAGATCTCTACAAGTGACCGTGCTGGGGACTTGTGGGAAGACACGTCGTGCGATTTCTCGGCAACCGCTGCGTTTGAGACCGCGCAATTCAGCAGACCAACGGCCAGTAAAACGAACTTCATGACGAGCGAGCGTTGAGCGTGACTGCGTCGCTGGAAGTCGAGTTATTGGGATGCGAGCGCGACGCGGCGGCGACGTCTTGGTCTGTCCTCGCTTGTGCTCGATCTGTGACCTGATTTGGGTTTGGGCTGACGAATGCACCCACTCACACACGAGCTTCAAATCCCTCTTCAAATCGATCGCACAACTGAAACGGGTCGTTTGTAACCTATGTTGGCTAGTGAGTTATAAACTGGTGCTGGGCAATATCATAAATTAAGTTAGGGATGTCGAGGCTATTGACGCCCACCGTGGAAGTCGTCGCTCACGGCCGCAGACGTCTTGGGCGATGGAGGCACCTGTGGAACCTTTTGCTTACTCTCCATGTTGCTGTTGTGACCTTGATCGTCGTCTTCTTCTTCGTCTTCGTCGTCCGAGAAGCGAGGATCGTGGACCGAGGACGTGGTCGACATCGGCGACATCGACGGAGATTCCAGGATACTGCCTCTCAACTCCGGGTTCTCGTGCTGCATCTTGGCCACGAGTACACTGTTGATCTTCTTCATCGCTGCCATTTGCTCGCGAGTCTCGTTAAGGGAGTCTGTGAGCTGGTGCACAAGCCGCTGGAGCTCCGTGTTTTGGCTGACAAGACGCTGGGTGGCCGCCTTGTCCTTATCGGCCGCCCCACTCTGTTGTTGCTGCTTGACCACACCATCAAGAGCGTCCTTGTACTCTTGCATCTCATCTGCGACTCGCTTCGCCTCAGCTCGAGCAACGGCGAGTTGGGTCGCCAGATGAGTACGCTCCTGGAGCTGAGCTTGCACATCCGCAAGCGAGCGGTGAGAACCAACGATCGTCTTCAGCTCCTTCGCGAGCTCCACCGAACGCGAACGGAGAGCATTCCGCTCGGCGATTGTCTTGAGGTGCTCCTGCTCGAGCGTCTGAAGCTCCTTTTGCGACAACATTACCCTCTGCCGCAATTCGGCAATTTCGGACGTGAGGAAACCGACTTGCGCTTGAGACTCTTCCATTGCGAGACGATAGCTCTCCGGGATCTCCACCTGGTTATCGGTCTGGCTACACCGCTCCTGGAGCTCCGCGTCGTCTCGCTCCTCGATAGCTTTGGCCAACTGTTGCTGGCACGCTTGGTGCAGCTTGGTCTCCTCGCTGAGACGAGCTCGCACTTGCTGTAGCTCTCGACAAGCCGTGGCGAGCTGAACGTTTGCTCTTTCGAGCTGGTGGAGTCGCATCTGCTGGGATTCGATTCGGTTGTCTTTCATCTCGAGTGACGCAGTTAGCTCATATTTCTCATGCTCGTTCGACTTGACAAGTACCGACATTGACGCGAGTTTCTCCTGAAGCATCGCGATCTCCTTTTCTTGCGCCACCAGTCGATCCTGCGTGAAGTTGTTTCGACCAGACGTGTCGGGACCATTACCAAGTGAGCTTCGCGCTGACGCTGGGTTCGTAAAGCTCGCTGTTCCACTCGACGGTTGCTGAGGCCCTGTCACATTTGCTCCGCGGGAGAGAGTTGTCATGTCCGAGTCCAGCGTGAAGAAGTCGGCAAGTTTATCGGGCGAAGCGTCAGGAAGTTCTTGAACGTCAGATCTGTGTGGGGATGCCCGTCGAAGATCTCCTTGACTGATCGGTGTGATATACGATCGACGGCCCACCGCTCCATTTGCTTCTTCCGTTGGCGAGACGGCAACACAGTGGAGAGACGATGCCGGATCCACGAACAGGTTGAGTTCGTCGCGGTGCGCAATGTCTTCTTCTTCCTTGATGACCTTGCGTGCGCGGAATCGACGAATGAGCAACGCCAGAATATCGCGATGCTGCGGATTCTGGGCGATGAGGAAGTAACACGAGACACCTGCGAGCTGGTGTTTCTTCCTGACGTCGCACATGTCTCCCACTCGGGATCCAAGCATGCTTCCGAGCTCCCTCACTTTGAGAGTGAACCGCAGCTGGTCGCACGGATCCACCAGCACCTGCAGGTAGACGTGGTAGTCAGCATTCACGACGACGCCACCTTCGTCTTCCTCTTCAGAAATCTTCAATAGGGTGACTCTGTCCTCGGTGATCTTGATCTGGAATGTGTCATGCTCGTTACTCGCCAGCGTCGCCGAGAAAGTGCCAGCGCCAGCTTCAAGGAGAATATCGACCATCTCTTTCACCGCAGGGTCGACCACCAGTGGTGGACCAAACTCAACGACTCTCACCAAGTCTGGGAACCGGAGCGACTGGCATCGCACGGAGATGCGTGCGTCGACATCGTCCACGGACGGATTGTACAGTCCAGCGCGAACGCCCTTGATCTGAATCAAGTCTTGCGAAGCCGTCTTCCGATACCACGTGAAGACAAAATCGTTCCAGTCCTCTTCGCTCACGCCGAGCAGTCGGCCCCCCGCGCAGCTTGCAGCAACCACCAGAGGCGACGCGAGGTAACCCTCGTCTATGTCACGTCGCGAGTCTTCGAACCTTAGCTCCAAGTGCGTGAACCACGCGTCGACCGTCTCCCGATCCTCCTCTGGGCGAGCTTTCGAGTTCGCACCTGCCATCAGGCGCAGCAAGTTCTTGACGCCGTCGCTGTTTTTGACCTTCTCGATGGAGTCTCCCCAAGGCTTGGATTTCCCCGGTGTCTCGGACGGAGATCCACTCGTGGCAAGTGTGTTGGGGCTGGACGCTGACAATGATGGACGTCGCACTGGGCTGGATGCCGAATCCGTGAACGGGCGTCGCTCAAACGAAGCTGACCGTTTGATACCAGTTTCCCCTATCATTTGACCGAGTTTGGTCGACCACGTGGTTCCATTGGACGCCTTCGCAGGAGAAGCCGACGCTGATGCAGTGGTCGGCGATGGCGGGATCGGAGCTGGCAGCCGGCTGTGGAACACCAACGTGCATGGGAACGTCGTGGTCTTGGCGGCATGGATGATCGACGCGAACAGTAACTCGGTCACGACGAGGTCGTTGATGGAGTACAGCATGTCGTTCACGCGCACGTTGCCGCAGGCCTCGGCGTTCCCCATCGTTCCGTCGGCGCGACGCCGAAAGGACTTCACGAACGCACCGCGGCCGTCGGCGCGCGAGTACAAGTCCACGTACAATGGGCCTGGGTCCGCGTACACGACCGTGACGGTGCGGAGATGCTCGCTGCGACTGCTCGGGCTTGAGACACCCGAGAAAAGCGAGATGTTACCGCTGTTGAACGCCGCGGCGAGGAAGCTGCTGCTGCGGCTGAGCGATTCTGTGAGGCTGATGCGAGGGGACGACGAATCGCTCGTCGCTGGATCGCTAGTGGCCGGACTCACGGCTTTCTGCAGCGAGAGATCCGACGCGGACTGGGTCCGACGCGGGTCGCCCGTAGAGACGGTGAGCCTTGGCTTCGCAGACGCCGCGGCGCCGACCGCCGTGGACGATTTGAGGCGAGCGAGGCCGTCGTCGTGGCCGGTCGAAGTAGCCGGAGACGTCGGCTGCGAGGAAGCGTTACTCGACGGCGACGCGCGCATGGACGGCGAGAACGCCGTGGGCGAGCCCACCGGATCGATGTCGTTCGCCATGACTGGCTCGTCGTCGGTGGAGAAGCCTTGGCACGCGTCAAATAGCGAGCAGAAACCCGCGCCAACCTTTCTCTCGCCTTTGCCGTCGCTCGCTGTCGCCTTTCACTTTTGGGCGAAAGCAACTCAGATCCCAATCAAGAGAACCCACGTTTTAGTTTCATCCAATAGTTGACCCGATTTGCCACTTATATCCAATGGGAACGCGACTAAGTCCCGTCACAAATCCAGAAATAGCTGTCTTCTTTTCACTCGCTCCTGTTTCTTCCATCCTCCGAGTGTCACTGTCTCGGGGTCTCAGATGGCATGGTGCCCACAACTACCGGTATATATCCTGTTCAACCGGTAGGACAAAATACCGGTTCTGGACCGCTCCGAATTTTTTTTTTTTTTTTT
>JAADVV010000404.1:0-16915 GCA_023335905.1 Pythium pyrilobum | reverse complement strand
TGGAAAGATTACGAGGTTAACAACAGAATTGTATGGGATTGAGCGGCGGTAAACTTCCAAATGGATACTTTTGCCCACCGTCGGCACTTCAACAACGCCGTTGAAGACACATGTTGCGAGAGGGCAGGATCCGATATGAGAGGTTTTCACGAAAGGGCGTGTGTGGGATCTTGGAGCGACCTGTTCTCGCTATCGACTCTGACAGGTTGCCGCTTGAGTTCGATTTTACTGAATATATTCGGCAAAGTGCGAAAATATCAACATTTCGGAGTTACAGTCGAAGTGACAGAAACACGGAACTGCAGACACAGACAATCAAGAAGCTACAGTACCTGGAGGAATATGCCGCCAGCGCTGCTCGTCTCGACACCGTTTGGCATCGGCTCGCTACCAGGCGCTGCTGAGCATGGACCGAATCAAGTGGACAGCGGCGCGGAAGAGCGCGAAGGATTCACGCGCGTGTTGTTCCCGTGGGGACACGCGTACCTCGCGAAGAACCAGATCGCCGAAGCACCCGAGTTCATGTTCTACGCCGTTGCCAAAGGGAAGCGCATCAAGTTCTCGCTGACATTTGCTCTCACTGGGTTCACAAACGACTTGGTGAAGCTCGTGCGCGAGAAGCTGGAACTGGATGAAGACGTCGCCGTCACGTTGGTGCAAACTGACTCGGTGAGCAAGTACGAGTTGAAGCCTGACCGGACGCTGGGCGATTGCATGATTGGAACAGGCCCGCAGCACCCGATACTGGTGCTGAAAGCACCGCTCGTGCGATTCGATCCCAAGAAGTGCTCGTTTTACATGCTGCTTCAAGAGAAGAACTCAGCGGTGGTCCAGATCGCGAAGGGGTTTGGCTCAGTTGTCGGCAACACGGAGATCACGATCGGGGTCAAGTACTGGGAGGTCAAGCTGGAGAGTTCGCGCGGCGGCGACGGGGTGTTCGTCGGCGTCGGGTCTGCCGATATCCCGCTTAACGGAAGTACATTGAGCCGCGGCATCTTCTGGGGTATCTCGTGCGGAGCAGGCCACAAGATCCACGACACAATCGACTACTACGCCGAGCCATTTCGAGATGGAGACGTAGTTGGTGTTCTCCTCGACATGGAGCGCGGCCATCTCACGTTCTACAAGAACGGTCGCAGCCTGGGCGTCGCGTTCAGCCACATCCTCGTCAAGCGGCTCTGTCCGATCTTCTCCCTCACATTCATCGGCCAGAAGATTCGGCTGCTTAATGCTGCATCGGCACCTCTCACGTAGATGTAGGTGCCATCTCTACCGTACCACTTCCTCCACGACAAACCGCCATTTTCAACGCAGCGCGATTCAGCTTTATCGGATATTTATCGATGGGAGAGGACTCGAATCCCAAAATCCCCTTATCCATCAACCTAACATCCGTAAAACGTCTCTGCCATTTTATCATGATTTATGAATTCCTCAAGTAGATTTTATCCAATCGGTAGGTGTCTTACTCCAACGTTTCGCTGACCTCGGTGCTGATTGGCCAGTTCACTCTCTCCTCAACGTCAACACTCTTCGGTCTTCTAATCCACCGAGGTTTTTCCCCTTCATTTCGCAAAAAACCTCATATGGCGCGCGGCAGAGAACGGCCAGTTGACATTCAACCCGCAGGAACGTCGACGAAAAGCTCCCACAGCCACAGCACCCAGACACGGGTGGGTGCCTTGCGTCCTCGAACCCTCTCCATGGTGCCGCGGCTTCGAAGTGTTCACTTCTCAATCTCCAGGGCTTCTCGCAGCGACCCAGCGTCGTGCTCGAAAAGACTCCGGGCGTTGTTGCAGCACGTGCGGTTGGGTAGCAGCTCAGTCCACACCATGGCCGACAACCAGAGTGAGACCACGACGCCCGTCGCGACCTTCGCGGCCGGCTGCTTCTGGGGTGTCGAGCTCGCCTTCCAGCGCGTTGCCGGCGTGACAAACACGACGGTGGGCTACTCGAACGGCGAGAAGGAGAACCCGACGTACAAGGAGGTTTGCACGGGCAAGACGGGCCACGCCGAGGCGATCCGCATCGAATACGACGAGAACGTCGTTTCGTACACGGATCTGCTCAAGATCTTCTGGAGCATCCACGACCCGACTACGCTCAACCGCCAGAAGGGTGACATTGGTACGCAGTACCGTTCGGGCATCTTCTACCACAACGAGAACCAGAAGAAGGAGGCCACGGCGTCACTTGAGTCTCACCAGAAGACGGTTGAGAAGCCGATTGTGACAGAGATCTCGCCGGCCGGTATCTTCTGGCCTGCCGAGGACTACCACCAGAAGTACCTCGAAACCGGTGGCCAGTGCTCGGACAAGGGCTGCGATGTCCCCATCCGCTGCTACGGTTAGATGGGGAGCGGTGTCTGCCCCTCTGTCTTCGTATCTCACGGCTTCCGACGCATGAACTGCATTTGCCTTCCGTCACCGCTTGAGGAGACGCAACTCGTGCACGTGTCTCGAACAGCTTTGCATTCTTAAATGAAAAACAAATGAAATGTTTGTCTTACGAAACTACCGGTACGCATTCGTCTTGCTGCCGACTGCCATTGCGTTCACGTCTGCCCAATTGAGATCAGCGTGGGGAACGGTGGCGGGCTTATTCTCTCGCTCGCCGCGCACAGTTTCAAAGTCGCGAAGCAACATCAATACCCGTCGTCAAAATGGTTGGACCAGGCGGTCGCTGAGATTGGCTATCTCTCCGTCATCGTGTTTACGGGAGTCAACACGGCATACGACGTCTCCAGGCCTGCACAGACTGTAGACGACACGTTGGCGAGTCGACAATTTGCCAAAATGTTTTATTCTGCCCCAGTGACTTTGGACACCAGCTTCTGAAAGCCTCGACTTGTGACTCGCTTGCCCGCCGACATGACACGATCCGTCAGGTTCTCCTCTTGCCACTCTTTCCAGATCCCGTACTGCATCTTTTGGGCGTTCTTTTGTGCCGTCTCGAGCTGACGCAGCCGCTGCAAGAGCGGCTGGACTGAATCACCACTACTTCAACCGCAGAGACCAACCAGCATTCAGTGACCTTGTCGTGGGTGGGATGATTGCAGGAACGAAAACTGACCTTCCACTGGCGTACTTCTCGAGGTTCTCGGGAAGATACTCCGCAAGTCCGCGCGACACGAGCTCATGCGCGAAGTCTTTATCCACAGGAAGCTACACCAAAGCGAACGGTGAGTATCAAAACTAGCCATTTCCTATCGAAAGAAACTCACTTTGTGTATCGAGATGATGCAAGACGCGATCGATTCTTCTCCATCGCCTGCTGCATTCATCCTACGGCAGAGTGGGTACACGTCAGTCACGCTCGGAATCAACCCCAACGATTCTGGAAACAACGCACCTATGCAGAAGGCTCAGCTTCATCGCTCGATGAGGCGACACGACGTTGGACCACAGCCACTCCTGCGCGCTCTCGTCGACTTGAATGCCGAATGCACGGATGGCGATCAACCGCTGTGAGTCTCCCATCGCCAGCGAGTTTGACGGGAGCGTGTCCTGCAGTAACACACGCCGCAGAAATGGCGTGTGGTACACGTAAAACACGTTCGGATCCTGTTCACTTTGCCGCACCATGCGCACGTGGATCATCTTGCGCTGGCGGAAGAAGGACGCTGGAATGTCGTCGACGTGGTTGAACCGCCCAAGCTACAGATGCCACATTCGTCAACATCAGTATTGGCTCCAGGTCACGAGCGCAGCCTCAACTTGCGATGACCACTCACCACGCCACTAAGTCTCACGGCAGCGTACGCAGACCCGGCCATGACGGCGATGCAGCCGAGTCGGAAGAGCGAGAGATTACCGTCCACCGTGTGCTGCAGATCGACGGCGAACTGGCCAACTCTGCCCCGCCAGTTCTCCTCTTCTAGTGCATCTGCATCCGCGCGATTTTCGAGGCCATTATGCGCGCTGTCTTGTGTGTCCGTTTTTCGTGCCTCCGGAGTCTGCATCGGTGCACGAGCCTCATCCGGGGCGACCATCTTGCCGCACTTTTTGCTGCGTCTCGACGGCGCAATTGTTGGCGTGAACCACCATCACGTGTTGATGTAGCAGCTGTGTCATCCACCTTCGTGCAACATTGTAGGTTCCCGCAACACGCCGTCAATTCGTGCGACATCCGTGGAAACTGCACCCTTCCGAGAATGTGCCGTTTCATCACACTGGCACCAGAAATGGAGAGGGCAAGTCTCCATGGGTCCCAGCAGCGACGCTCTCTCCCCCTCTCCCCTCTGCGCCACAGGGCGTCCGCGCCGACAGTGTGACCGCCGGCCTATCATCGCTGTTTCGCTCAATATCGCAACAGTCCACCGGTACTGACTTCAACGTCGACAAGGCAAAGTAAAAAGATGCGCCGCTTCGACGACGCGTGGGTCGTCGACCGCACCATGTTCGAGTACATCAACCAGGTGAGGAGGAGCCCACATCTGTGGTGAAGAAAGATGACGAAACGTGTGCTGATTGTTTTGTATGTGTGTGTGGCCTGTTGTACAGGGCGGCTGCAGCTGCTGCGGCGTCACCCACCAGATCATGGACGTCGCCATGTTCGCTGACCGTTGCTCGGACTGGGGTGCGTCTGCCAGCCCAGTTTCTCCGCGTTGCCGGCTGCCTTGACGCAGGACTGATCTATCCGCCTGTGCAGAGTCGGATGATGAGAAGAAGGAGCAGTTCTCACCGTGGCCGTCGTTTATCCACGAGGAGATCCTCACGGAGCGCGCGCGGCTACGCGTCGTCATGAAGGAGGACATGAAGAAGTACGCGGCGTTTATGGAGACCCACATGAAGGGCTTTGCCGCGTGGTGGCTGAAACTCAGCGACTCGAGCAAGTCACGGTGCGTCGGTCGCTCTGTGCAAACCGTGGAAATTCGGTGGTCGTACCGTAGGGCTGAACGTTGTATCCATTGTAGAATCTTCCAGGCGCCGGACGAGGATGTGATGGAGTTCTTCAAGGCTCACGTCAAAGTCAAGGGCTCGTACGAGATCGTGCGTACCAAGTTGATGCCACTACTACTTACGTTTAGCTTATCAATCTGAGTCTCACTGGATCACAGGTCCTGTGTGCGGTGCTCGAGCAGCTGCGGAACTTCAGGGCTACGCGGTACAGGGACGCTCGCACAGCCAGCGAGGCGGCTTTTGAAGCTGCTCTAAAGGTTTGACTAATCGCTTGAACGGGATAGTTACTGGCAGCGGAGACTGAGTGGCCTGCTGTAGCATGAGCGTGGGTGCTTCACAATGGACACTAAGTACCAGAGCTCAGAGACGGGCACGACCAACTTCATTGAGATGATCCGCGTGCTCGCGGGCCCAAAGCTGCTTCCGATTCGACAAAGTAAGCACCACTGTGCTGATCTGTTGGAGCCCATTTACTTCGAAGTGCACACTAATGGACATCTGTCGCGTGTACAGCGCAAGACGCCGCGGAGAACAACGTGGCCGAGAAGGAGATCGCGGAAAGTGTCGCCAACGTGCAGAGCTTTCGTTCGGACCGTCGCCTTCTTCGACTGGTGCGTGCGGATTCGACTGCCCAGTGTGTGTCGATCCATCTCACCGACTGTGCTCCACCCTTAGGTCGTCGTGCGCAAGTTTGCGGATGTAGCCATTCGCAAATATCTGAGAGAAAGTTCGAGTGGCGAAGCGTTGTTGAAGGGAGCGAGTTTGGAGAACAATATTGATTTCGAGATGGAAGACGTGGAAGAAGAAGACAACCAAACCTGCGCTGCCTAATCGCAACGAGCTTTCCGCACAACGGATCACAAACGTGCATATAGCCCACAAGTTCTATCAATCCCAATTTTCGAATTACATAAAAACTAACAACGACCGCGGCTCTTTTCACTCGTTTTTAGGCGGACGCCTGCACGTTCACGCTTTCATTCTTGGCGGCGTAGTACTTGCGGCTCTCCTCAAAGAAGCCGTTCGGGTGGTTGATCATGACGTCCGGATCACAGCCAGCGTGGGTTGCTTCGAAGTGCTTCTTACACGCGACTTGGTAGTGGCGGCCCTGCACGAGCGTGAGAATCTCCTGCTTGTCGGGCTCCGAGATGCCCTGTAGCGCCTTGCGCAGGTGCTCTTCCTCGTAGTGGCGGAATGGACATCCGTGGTACTCGCCGGCCTTCGGCGGTTCGCCCGTGATGATGCGCATGCAGTTGGCCGGCGCGTAGTCCTTGCGCTTACCTTCCTTACCGTAGTTGTGGCGAATGTTGTACGAGTACTTCTTGTTGAAGTCGTCGACCGACAACTTCTTGCAGAATTCGGATTTCCAGTACGCGATAGCGTCGTCGAGCTGAAGACCCGTGCCCTTGAGGAAGAGTCCGAACTGCTGACGGCCTGCAAACTTCAAGTGATGGTTCACCTTGAGTGCCTTGTGAAGCGTCTTCATACAGAGCGGCATGGACGTCGCGGCGAGCCCATCGATCATGTCAGGCGTGATCTGGTGCTCGCCGCCCATAGGCGTGGCCTGCGAGTAGTCCGCGTCGATGTGGTGCTTCGCTAGGTTGGTGAGCACGGGTGCGAGACGCTCATCCTTGCTGATCACCGAGCGGTTGTACTTTCGGAACGCCGACGAGAGTTGCTTGGAGAGCTGTGGCGCAGACCATTAACTCTCAGTTTTACGATCCAGCATCCATCATGAAGGATAGCATCAACGTACGTTGGCTCGGAAGGCAGCGTACAGCAGCGACACGACGTGGTCGAAGGGCACGAAGGCGATACCTCCTTCTAGGTACACGCGTCGAGTGCCAACGAGATCGATGGCCTCAGTGAACGGGACCTTGAAGTACGCCGGGAGTGGATTGAAGCGTTGGGCTCGATCGGTGAGCTGGGCATCACGGACAGCCTTGAGCGGGGTCTGACGCGCCTCCACTTCCTTCTGAGATGCCTCCTCGTAGGAGATACCGTTCTGCTTCATGAATAGCAGCTTCTCCTCGCGGGTCATCTTGTCCAAACGGTATCTAGCGCATAACGCATCGTCAGCGGTGTGACACAAATACAAGAAGATGTGTACACATCCAGACATACCGGAAGAGGGCACTCTCTTGCGAGAGAAACCAGCGACGCAACTCCTCGGTCTGGCAAAACGCCATGCGCAGGAAGAAGTGCGAGAGCACATCCTTGACCTAATTCCCGAACCACAGTGTCACGAATATACTCTGCAAAGGCGTCGTAATACATCTTGAATCGTACCGCGTCCGACTCGGCGCGCTTCGAATGCACTGGGCCGCCGGCACGGAGCGGCATGTGCTTGTTGATGACCCTGTCCAATTTGCCCTCCTTGTCCTTCTGTGCGACACTGCGCAGGCGGTGGTTCTCCACCGCTTTCAGCACTGAACAAAGAATACGACTCTATCAGTCTCGCCGCCCGATGCCTCATTCTCACGCACCCCAAACAGCAGCGGACGGTCACTGCGTACCGTGAAGGCGGTCGATCGCGTACTCTTCAAACT
Organism: Pythium pyrilobum; assembly: GCA_023335905.1. NCBI lineage: Eukaryota > Oomycota > Peronosporomycetes > Pythiales > Pythiaceae > Pythium > Pythium pyrilobum. The sequence continues at coordinate 9,465 of JAADVV010000404.1, read as the reverse complement.
CCTCGAGCGACACCTCCACGAGCGGCGCCTCATTGTACATCGACAGCGTCGCGGCGCTGCTGCCGCGCTGTTCATTGATCTCGCGTCGTCGGTTACCCACGTTCAACATCGCTGTGGCAGAGTCTCTTCCTGTTCCGCTGTCGTCTCCCGCCCCGTGCAGCTCTCCGCTTGCGAGTGGCGGCGCTCGCAAATTGCCTTCGCGCCAAAACGGCGTGGGCGGGACACACTAGGTTCGTATTCGTCGGTCGTACTTAATGTTAAGTGCGCCTGTCTCCATTAAGCTGACCTTCTGGATGGGGGGAATGATGTCGCTGTCGGCGGGACGACGTGGTGTGCCTGCGATGTTGAAGTGGCTGTTTCTTTCCCAAAAAGGAAACGGCCCATTAGACGAAGAAGGAAAGAGAGAGAGAGAGAGGAACAAGGACCGGTCTCTTCTCCGCGATAGCCAGCGAACGAAGGCGTTGGCGCCGCAGCAAGAAGGAACGCGTGCCGCACAGAGATCTCAGCTAGCGATGGATGCGACGGCGGCGACCAGCGGCGCCGTGGCGAACGCCCACGATGTGAATCTGCGGCGCGTCGTGCAGGAAAAGATCCTGCTCAAGATGCTCAAGCACGTCACGCAGCTCACGCGCGGCTGGGTTGTGCTGGTCGTGGACGATCACACGACGCGGATTCTCAACTACGCCGTGCGTATGAGCGACCTCACGGACTGCGGCGTCTCGATCATCGAGCGGCTCGAGCTCGTCCGCCAGCCCTTCCCAGAGATGAATGTCGTCTACTTCATCACGCCGACGCCAGAAAACGTGCGCAAAGTTGCCGCCGACTTTGCCATCGCCGACAAGCCCAAGTATAACGACGCTTATCTGTATTTCCTGAGCCACGCGGACGACACTGTGCTTGGAGAGCTCAAGGACGCGCACGGGCTTCTCCCTCGGCTCAAGGCGCTACAAGAAGTCCACGCTGACTTTCTCGCGCTCGAGAAGTGTGCCTTCTCGCTGGACATGAGCGACTGCTTCCACCAGTTGTACTCACCAGCGGTCAAGAAGGACGACAAAGTGCTCCAGTCGATTTGTGAGCGGCTCGTGTCGGTGTGCGCGACGCTCGAGGAGTACCCGTACGTGCGCTTCAAGGCCGACCAACCTCGCATGGAGAAGCTTGCGCATATGTTCCAGTGCAAGATGAACGAGTTTGTTGCCAAGAATGACGCATTCACGTACGCGGCGAACCGTGGAACGCTTTTCTTCATTGACCGCGGCGAGGATCTCGTCGCGCCCATGATGCACGAGAGTACATTCCAGGCGCTGATCTACGACTTGATTGACGTGGAGGAAGAGCAAATCACGTACCCTGCAGAGACCAACTCAGGAACGGTAATGAAGACCGCGTTCTTGAACGAGAACGACAGGTTCTGGATCGAGTATCGCCATACGCACATCGCCAAAGTGAGTGAAGACATCAGCAAGCGCATGGCGCAGCTCTCTTTGAGTGCCGGCGCGGCGTTAGGCAAGGGGAAGACAGGGGACCTGCGCTCCATGGCCGCTGCGCTGCGTGAATTGCCTGAGTATAGAGAGATACTCGGGAAGCTATCACAGCATCTCTGGCTAGCAGGACAAGCAATGGATACTTTCACGAAGTCCAGCCTGTTGGAGGCGTCCAACATCGAGCAGACGATGGCTACGGCTGTTGATGAGTCAGGCAAGAAGATCAAGCACAGCATCTTGGCAAAACAGCTCGAGGATCTGTTCAAGGACCCGAAGCTGTCCGAAGGTGACCGCTTCCGAGTTGCTATGGTGTTCAACCTGACGCAGGACACCATGAAAGACCAGGACAAGAAAAAGATCATCCACGCCTGTAATTTGTCGCCAAAGTACGAATGGGCGATGAACAACATGCTACATGTCGCGGGGGGCGCTATCTTCAAGCAAAACGGCAACGGTATGCTCACAGCAGACGAGATCAAAGAAGCCACGAAGAAAGCTGAGCTCGTGGAGTATTCGAATGCCCGCCACGAGCCTCGCATCAAGTCGATTCTGGAGCAGGCACTGAAGAATACCCTCGACCTGCGAGAGTATCCGTATATTATTGCTCCTCCACCCACCTCAGCGTCTGCTTTCGACGACGGGAAAAAGAAAATCGGTCCAATTTCGCTGCGAAAGTACGTTCAGATCGGTGGAAAATATGGGTATGGAATCATTATGCTGATGTGTGTGATATTCCATTGCAGGAAAACACCAGCAAAGACCGGAAAGCCTGAACCCCCCGCTGTAAGAAGCGTCCGAAGATACAATGACTCTCCGTCGCAAGGCTAACATTTGCTTCGCAATCCGCTTGGCAGGAGAAAGAAGGGTTCTCAGGGGAGAAGATGCTCGTGTTCGTTTGCGGTGGCGCAACGTATGCAGAGGTAGCAGTCACCGCGGGTGCATGCCACACACGAGCTCTGTACTAACGAGCACATGATACCACAGTTGCGCAGCATTTACGAGCTTCGGCAGTCGGAAAAGCGAGACGTGATCATCGGAACGACATCTTTTATCAAGCCCAAGGCGTTTATCGAGGCCCTTTCAGTGCTCCACGAGGTGAATCCGACCCCAGCCCCTCCTCCACCCGTGTACGAATCTGCGAAACTTTCACCACCCTAACTAGGGCACTTTGCTACGGTTGGCGACTCACTAGATGCCTCGTGTCATTGTGGACAGTGGCCGTGGTGCGGACGTGACGCCTCTGAGTAATTCCGAGATCCACGTACAGATCGAGAGCCAAACCAAGCCACTCATCTCACAGGCCAGCGGTGCCCCGTCGCCGATCCCGAACGGGGGCGGCTCCAAGACCGCTTCCTTCAGTGCAAGCCACGCCGGTGGCGGCAAGACCTCGTCGTTCAATGCTGCAACATCCACCAAATGAGGTTTAGAGGTGACAGCCGATGCCTCACTTCAATCACGGTGGTCGAGGATACCGGAGCTCTTCGCGTAAGTTCGCAACAGGTGAATCAAACCTCGCTTCAACAACTGTATACTTCACTTCAACTTCGGATTTGTATGGTCATTACTGTCTACACAACATGTTTTAAACAGTAGGTTCTTTTTTTCCGCTGCACCAAAACCTGTTTTTTGTCGTATCGTCGGGGAGGGGGAATGGCCGAGACCTCCTCGAAGGATACGTGGCGCGCCAACGCAGCAGTGAAGAAGACGAGAGCAGAACACAAGGAAAGATATGGTGCGCGTGCAGTCAATCGTGCGTGCGCTGCTGGTGGCCATCGTGGCCGTGGGCGCCTCGGGCGTGTACGCGGAGGACGCGGCGACACAGACAAAGGCAGTGGACACCGCCGTGGAGACGACGTGCGTCGCGCCGGAGGTCGTCGTCCAGTTTGAGACCAAGATCGAGGCGCTCGAGGGCGAGCGCGCCAAGTGGGAGAGCCAACTCGTCGCTGCGAACGGCGCGTGGAAGAAGGAGAAGCTCGAGCTCGAAGAGCGCGTCGCGGCCGAGCAGGCGGCTGCGAAGAAGGTGACCCAGCAGCTCAAGCGGGCCCAGCAAGACGCCGACAGCAATGTCGATGCACTCGAGGCGAAGCACACGCAGACGATGCAAGAGGTCGTCATGCAGGTGTTTACGCTGGAGCAGAAGGTAGAGGAGCTGAAGACGGCGCTCGCGGAGCAGAAGAAGACAATGGGCAAGCGGGACGCCGAGGTCTCGGCCGCCAAGGCCAAGCTGCTCCAGTCGCAGGACCAGGTCAAGGTGCTGGAACGTGATGTCGCGTCGTCGCGCAGGAAGAACGAGGCGCTGCGCATCGAGCTCGAGAAGATGGACGAAAAGCTCACGATTTCGGCGCTGCTGTCGTCGTACTATGACGAAGGCGTCGTGCTCGCGGGCAACGCCGTGTCGGCGCTGCGCGAACAGGTCGAGTCGGCACAGCAGGGCACGACGGGCGTAACGCAGGCGCTCGAGGCTCTGGAGACGTACCGGAAGACGGCCATCGACACGACGGACAAGTTGTACGTGGAGCACCTTGCGGCGACGATCGATCCGATTATCGCGGACCTGCGCCTCGCGTCGGAGCCGTACGTCAAGCAGTACCAGCCTCTCGTTGAGGCCGAATTCGCGAGAGCCAAGAAGACGGCGATCAAGAACTATAACCTGGCGCTGAAGCGCGGCAAGGCCGCACGTGCGGATGCGATTGCGCTGCTCAGGCAGACCGAAGGCGTCGCGCCGTACGCACAGAAGATCGTGGACGGCTCACTGTATCTACTGGCGGCTCCGCTGGTGTTTATCACCGTGCGTATCGTGCTCAGCTTGACTTGGTTCATCATTCGCACGATTCTGTGTATTTTGACGTTCGGCTTCTGCTGCGGCCGCTGCGCCAAGAAGCGCTCCAAGCTCAAGCGCAAGGCCTCGCGCAAGCCAGTGCCCGCAGCGGCTCCAACGGCGACGCCGGCCGCGGCGTCCGTGAAGAAGGGATCAGCCTCGCCACCGAGCAATGGCAAGCGATCGACTGGAGGCAAGAAGCAGAAGTAAGGAGTAGTCAAAGGATGAGACCGAACGAGAAGGTCTCACAAGGTGACGTACGTGCACATCCACTACAAATCTCACTGTCTATGCTTATGCCGACCCGTACACCACTCAGTCTTTGCCATGCAAATACTCTGTAGTATAATGATGCCTGTCTCGTAGTAGTACCTGGTGTCAGGGGCTCGGAGAACACCCAGTCAAACCGGACGGTGGAGTCTGTGCCTGAGAGCCGCAAGCTCGATGAAACATGAGCGCATCACCTAGCGTAGTGTACATCGCAAACGAGGCCTCGCGCACCGGTGCTCCAGCGAGAACTGCACGACAACGAAGACCCACGTGACGAGCATCGTCTGCACGAGCTTCCAGTGTGTTTGCAGCACGAGCGAGAGCAGCTGCAGCGCGTGGACACGCTGCAGCTTCTTGTCCATCACAATACAGAGGAGCACGAGCGAGACAACTTCGAGCGCAGTGTACGGCGCAAGCTGAGCTGACCGGTGCGAAGCCTGGCCTCGGTACGCATCTCGGTTTCGGTCGCGTCCGCGATAGTCCTGCTGAATCCCCGTCCTGCTTGCCAACGCCGCGGGTTTCCACGATACGGTTGGCTTTCTCGACGAGCCACTGGACTTCCAGCCACGCAATGGCGAATTGCAGCATGTCCACACCCATGGCAATCGCGATCGTGCTCCACGAAGCGGCCTGTGGCATCGTCGTGGACACGAAACGCGGCACGGAAGACGTCAACGCTGCACACGACGCTCACGGGCGCGAGGGCTTCCTTGTGCGAAATGCCCGCGCTGAGCAAGTTCTTGACCCCTAGCTTCATCCCGGGAAGCGAGAATGCCCAGCACACAGAACAGTCGAGGCTGACGCGAGCCCGCCGAGCGTAGCGATGGTCCAGTGGCGACGCGTCGAGAACGGCAGCGCCCGCACGATGAGATGGATCTGCAGCTAGTCAATCCTGAGTCGATTGCGATGAGACAGACTGGACGGGTCGACAGGCAGGAGGCTACCTCGTGCGCATGCAGACTACAGTTGTTCCATCCTGTCTATACGTCCTCGCTTTCGGGCCTCGAGGGGTCGAATATCTCCACTAAACCTCTTGTGGTTGGACGAACGCCATGCGATATACCTAGCGCACGTCGGATCTGAACGCCGGGTATCAGGCAATGAGCCACTGGTGTCGTGTGGGGACAAGTCTCAAATAGAATTATTCGTCGCTTTCGCCGCCGGAGACAAAAGCACGACGACGAAGAAGCTGGCCGGCACACGTTGTCGACGACTGCGCGCCATCCTCGTGGGTCTGGTCCTGTATCATGCCGTCGGCCTGGTGTGCATGGACTCGGCGGGCGTAGCTCGCAACCAGTCGAAGCGAAAGGTGTAGTCCACGCCTGCGTGTACACAGCCGAGTGCATGATCAGCCCCCACGACAGGGTTACCATTGATAGACACAGAGTGCCGCGTACCATGATGCTCCAGCGTGAGCTGCACGATGAAGAGTACCCACATCACGAGTGTCGACTGCACGAGCTTCCAGTGGCGGCGCAGCACAAACGCGAGCTGCTGCTGCGTCGTCACGCGCTGCAGTATCCTGTCCACAACGGCACAGTACAGCACGAGCGACGCGAACTCGAGCCCAGCGTACAATGCGAGGTTGAGCTGGTCGGCGCCGAGTCCGGCCTCGCTGACCGACTTGAACGCGCTGTAGTAGACGCGGTTCGGCAGAAAGCTCAGCGTGAAGAAGTACACGCCTGGGCGAGCATACCAGCCAGTCAGTACAGTATACCAGTCCAGGTCACGCCCAGGACGAAAGCAAGATGCCACGTACAGTACACAGTCGCGACCGCGAATTCGATGAACTCGACGAGCACGTAGAACTCGACCAGGTGGAGTATCTTGAGCACGGTCGTGACGCTCTCGAGCCGCAGCTGCTCCGTCTTGGCGAGCATGGCATCACGAGGCCCAGCGGCAGGCTCAACAGGAGAGAAACTGTCGTGCGTCGGGGCGACGGCCGCTCGGCTCGCGTGGCGCGCGCGTTGATCCTCCAATGCCACGACGTCGACGTGACCTCGAATACGAGGGCTCGTCTCCAGGGTGTGCAGCGCCTGGGAGACGACGCCCTGGCTCCGGAATCGCGGCGGAACAGGCTTGCTGGTGGAGGCGACAGGCGTGGAGGACGCCTCGAGGAAGCCGCTCGTTTGGATCACGAGAGTGCGCAGTCGCCACCACGAGAGCAGCGAAAAGATTAAGTCCGCCGCCATAATCACCACGAGCATTTTGTGGGACGCCGTCTGCTGCATCGTCGTGGACACGTACATGGCGTGGAAGACCTCGACGTTGCACGCGACGATCACGGGCGCGAGGTCCGCCAAGTGGGACACGGCTCGGCTCGCCCACTGCTTGAACACGAGCTTGAGCACTGGCAGCGCGGCGGGAAAGTACGCGCGAAACCGCAGCGCGGCCGCCGTGTACACGACGCTGTAGCCAAAGTAGACGAATACGATCACGATCTGCATCGCAAAGAGTTTGGCGTACCGCACGAGGCTCGCCGCGACGGCCGCGTCGGCCTGAATGCGGTCTTTCCACCAGCGCCAGAGTGTGTACAGTGTCACTGCGATTAACGGACCCGTCACAAACTGGATCACGAACGGCGTCAAGTAACACCAGAGGTCGCCCAGCGCGCAGTAGATGCTAGACGCGGTGAGCGGCCGAGCCCCGTCGTGGTCCAATGGCGAGCCGCCGAGAACGGCAGCGTCGGCGTGCTGATGTGGAACTGGAGTGAGATCGAGAACGTCACGACGACGCCCACGAACAAAAAGCGGAGCACCGCCCACGGCGTTTGGAGGCGGAAGCCGAGCGCCGGCGCCACGAGCGGCAGCGCCACGAGCGGCAGCGCGTCGACGAAGAGCACGACGAGCAGGCTCGGCAGCGGCGCGAGCAGCACTGTCGCGGCGTCACGCAGGCGGCACGACGCTTCGGCGTGGTCCAGCAGCAGGCGTAGCCGAGCGAGGGAGTAGCGCCCGTCGAGCTCGACGTGGACACCCTTGTACGCGATCGTCGTACACTTCACGAACCAGCGCATGGGCGTCGCCCTTTTGTAGTCGACAGCACGCGCCTGGGACGATTTTCCGTTGTGTGTCGGTGAATTCGGCGGGCAAGGAACCAAACACAAAAGCTATTTCCGGCGCAGACACATGCAGCGTCTCGCGACAATGACGACGCCATTCGTTCGGTGGATCACGTGGCGCTCTCAACGTGGCGGTGCCAGGCGTCCTCTGGTCTGGCAGCGCCATCGTCTGGATACGACTTCGCCCGACTGGCGATTCGACACTCCCCACAGCATGAAAAGTTCTACTCCAGACGGGCCTCGTGTAGCACAAAGGCGGCATCACGGTGATCCGGAAACAGCGGTGCCACGTCAGCGGGCCAGTCGTAGTGCTCAATCAGCCGGGCTATCCGCGAGTCTCGTTCGTCTCGGACCCAGTGGAAGACGACGTGGCTAGGACACTCGATCGCTGCGCCGAGGAGGCGCTGCACGAGATCGGGGAACCGGATAACGTGTGGGAACACCGCGTGGATGATTGTCATGTCCACCACGAGCTCGTATACGACGCGGACGCTCGCAGAGATCGTATGCTGGTCGTACGCCACTGCCGGCAGGGTGAGGCCGCGGACGTCGCGCAGCTCAAACCGCGTGCAGAGCGTTCTCCACTTGTGTTCCACCGCGCCGTAGCCGACAGCACCGTCGACGACAATCTCTGGCGACATCCCTAAAGGCAGCGTACACCGACTCAGGCGAGTGGCTATCGACAGTGTCGTCATGGACCTCATGCTGCTGGGAGCCGGCTGATGGATCGCTGGGAATGTACATACTGGACGCGGGCGTTGCGCAGGGCGAGGGAAGCAGCGCGGCCGTGGCATCGTGGCGTCGCGGTGGCTCGTCATAGCTCTTGCTGCCATGGGCTGCCTGGTCCTCTTCCGCCTCTGGCTCGGCGTACAGGTCCACGGCCTCGACGCGGCCGTCCTTCTCGACACCAAAGATGCTGCGCTCGCCGATCTTGGACTTGCCCAGCAGCTCCAGCACGTCATTTGGGTCACGTAGCAGCTGCGTCCGGCTCGTACTTGCAGATGCGGTCTCGGCCGTTGAACACGAACGAGATCACCGTCGGCGCCTCCATCTCCGCGCCAATGAGCCGCGCGCAGAGCGCCGCGTTGCCCAGGATGTGTGGGAACAAGCCCTGGATGGTCTCGCGCAGGACCTGGAACCGGAACGTCACGCTGGTCTTTTGCTTTAAGGTGAGGTCTATAAGATTGCGTTTAACGAATCATATAGCCGAAGCGAGGCTTCAATTCCTACTGGTGATGTTCCAGTAGTTGGAGACGGGCGCGCCACTCGCGCATGTCCGTGTCGAGGTGTTGTTCGAGGGCGGCTTGATGCGCCCACTGGTTGGGGTGGGAGGCTTGGACGCTCCGCCCGGAGTCCATCGCCGCGTTGGCTGCGGTGTCGGCCATTTTGTTAAATTCCCGAAGGTGATGCTGCCAGTGCCGGACGCATACGCGGTCCGCCAGGTGGCGTGCCGAGGTGTAGAGTTCGCGGAGCCACGCGTTCTTCGGCGGGCGGTATGACTGAAGCTGTCCCAGCACCAGAGCGCTGTCACCTACCACCGCTACTTGGATGCCCCTCCGTCGTGCTTCCCGCAGCCCCGCGATGAGACCTAGGTACTCGGCTTGGTTGTTCGTCGTGGTAGCGTGGCCGTACGCCATGCTGGCGCTCCACAGGATCGCCGCGTGCCCTCCGTCGTCCGACGCGACAAGAACCGCTCCCGACCCCCCTGGGCCAGGGTTGCCGCGCGAGCCACCGTCGAAAAAGAGGATGTGTTGGGTGGGGGTCATGCCGGGGATGGTTGGTGCCCCGGGGTCGTCGGATGCCATCGCGCGCCCGACTTCTGCGCAAAGTTGGCGGCG
>JAADVV010000403.1:0-16984 GCA_023335905.1 Pythium pyrilobum | reverse complement strand
GGAGTGTAGCGCGCTCAAGAACGCGCTCGAGCGGCAGGAGAACGCGGAGGCCGCCAACGCCACAGAGGGCGACGCGGCGGTGGCAGCGGCGGCCGCGCGCCGCATGCCGCTCCACGGGAGTAAGATCACGAGCCTCATCTTGTACCTGCAGCGGCTGCCCAAGATCCAGGTGGTCGTGTTCACGATGTGGGCCAACGCGCTGCGCGTCGTCGAGCAGGCGCTGCGCGCGAGCGGCATCTCGTGCGCGGTCTTTCTGCAGCACCAGTCGAGCGAGACCAAGTCGGCCCACGTGCTGTCGTTTGTGCGCGGCGAGACGCAGGTGCTGCTGCTCAACTCGCTCACGAGCGCGTCGGGCATCAACCTGCAGGTCGCGTCCCACGTGATCTTCCTCGACCCCATGGGCTTTAGCGCCACGCAGGCGAGCACGCTCGAGCAGCAGGCCATCGGCCGCGTGCTGCGCATGGGCCAGACCCACGCGCAGGTCTCGGTCGTGCGGCTCGTGGCCGAGCAGACGGTCGAGCCCGCGCTCTTCGACAACATCCACGAGGTCAGCAAGCGCGTGGCCGCGGCCGACGACTCGTTCTTTGACGGCGCGCGGGCGGACGCCGACGCGTACGTGTGTCTCGACTTTGCCGATCCGATCCGCACGGTCGTGCGCATGGAGGTGCGGCCCGACCGGCGCCCGAGCGCCGAGACGCTGGGCCATCAGGACGAGGAGATCGCCATGGTCGGCGCCATGTCGCTCGAGGAAGTGATCAACCACCGCATCGAGAGCGCCGCCGCCCACGGAGAGGTCTTTGACCTTACGGAGGACGCCGACGAGAGCGTGGACACGCAGATCGCGGCGGCCAAGCGCGCGCGGGAGGCCGCCGAGGACGCCGACGACGTGGACGACGAGTCGCGGAAGCGGCGCCGCGCGCAGCGGCTGCAGGCAGCCCAGCGCGCACACCGCGGTGGAGATGCCGCGGGTGGTGTCGCCAGTGTGAAGACCGAGCGCGCTCTACACGTGCGAAGCGAGTAGTAGAAATCGTACTAGTACACACCAATGTTGCATACGACGGATTACTTATATTGGGGCTCGACGGTTCTCCGGTTCCCTCATGGACGGAGGACCCGTCGCCGCCTGTTGCTTTTTTGTTGGTTGCCTTAGAGAGACCTCCGCGGCGGCGTTCGGCTGCTTTCATTGTTCCTCATTCAATTGCGACAACTGACGTGGGGAGCTAGGAAACCCAGTTTAGAGCTCGCCACAGTCCGCGACGACGACCGGCTTCTTGGTCTGGCCCGACTGCGAGCCGACCGACTCGATCTTCTTGACGATGTCCATGCCCTCAACAACACGGCCGAACACGACGTGCTTGCCGTCCAGCCACGCGGTCTGTGCGCAGTTCCCATGTACATCGTTAGATTGTCCCATGCGCACGTTTGAAAAAATCAAGGAGATTGCAATCGAGAAAGCTTACCTCGACCGTGCAGATAAAGAACTGCGAGCCGTTGGTGTTGGGGCCGGCGTTGGCCATCGAGAGGATACCCTCGCCCTTGTGCTTGAGGAGAAAGTTCTCGTCGGCGAACTTCTCGCCGTAGATCGACTCGCCGCCCGTGCCGTTGCCGCGGGTGAAGTCACCGCCCTGGCACATGAAGTTCGGGATCACGCGGTGGAACGACGAGCCCTTGAAGTGGAGCGGCTTGCCCGAGCGGCCCACGCCCTTCTCGCCCGTGCAGAGCGCGCGGAAGTTCTCGGCGGTCTTCGGCACCTTGTCGGCGAAGAGCTCGAAGACGATGCGGCCCGTGGGGGCGCCACCGACGGTCATATCAAAAAACACCTTCGGGTTCGCCATGTTGGAGAGATGGAGCTGCTGGGGATTCGGAGTCTTGCGGGGATCCACGCGAAATGCACAGTGCTGCTGCTGCCGGTCGTTGGTGGAGATACGCTTTCGGCATGGAGGAAAGATATAAAACCTCAAGAGACACAGTAACAAAACCTCACATCGAAGCTACTGCGGGTCAGGCACGATAACTTGAAGATTGTATGCAAATGATTTCCACCTCATAGCGGGCACTGAAAAACCTCGGTTAGTGAATGAACGGGGTGGGGAGGGGGGGGGAGAAAAGATCTTTTGGCCCCGTCCGACAAGAAACGGGTTTAGAAGGGATATCACAGAGCGGATTCCGGTTTCAAGGGGGACACCGTGACTTCAACATCCACATGCGTCCCACAGCGTAACCATGCGACACCTGCGTGAGGAGGCGGCGCGTCGCCGGCGCGTGACGCAGCAGGTGCCGACCGAGACGGCGGCACACGCAAGGCGAGGAACTGCCCAAAGAAGATGTTGCTGCGCTCGCGGCGGTAGCGCGACAGCACCTGCAGCGGCGCGCGGTGGAACGCGCCCGTGAGCGGATCAATATTGACCATGCTGCAGCGGCTGCACGGGCCCGTGACCTCGAACGCCACGTCCCCGATGCGCAGCGCCGCCCACTTGTCCTCGGCGAAGGCGGCGCCCGAATCCACGACGATGTTGGCGCGGAACGCGTCCTCGCGGATCTGCATATCGGTGCCTGCGACGCGCAGCGACTCGTTCACGTTCGCGACGCTCGCGCGCGAGATGAGCAGGAACTGCGCCTGGTTGGCAAAGCCGATCTTGGTGTCGCCAACGGACGACGGAGAGGACGACGAGGACGTGGCGGCGGTGCGCGCGCAGTCGGCGGCGACGCGCACGAGGCGACACGCGCGCTGGAGCCGCCGACTGAGCCACTGGGAAACGTCGTCGCCCACGTCCCGCCCCTTGCAGGGTGCCGCACACACGCGCATGTCTTGAGCCGCCGCGTCTTTATTGCTTTCCGTGAGCACCGCGTACAGCGGCAGCGTGAAGCCGTCGCCCGACTTGCGGCAGCGAATGGTCAGCGTCTGCCGTTGCATGTCCACGCGCGGGTCGAGGAAGCACATCTCCGGTGCGTCTTTGAGTGTGAGGGCCTTGCGTGTGCTCGCGTCGAGGATGGCCCACTCGCGGTCGAAGAGAAGCCCGCGCGAGCCGACGGGCCATGCGTCCACGCTCATGCCCGCGCACGATTTGATGGGGAACACGACGATCTTGCGCAGCACGGCATGCGTTGGCTCCGTGGCTGCCACTGGCTGGAGGGCGGCGAACAGAGGAGGCAGCGGCGCGCAGGCGACAAAGTACTTGCGAGCGAACGCGACAAACGCCGCGATGTCCTCGTACGACGTCATGTATCCGACCGAGAGCCGCACGGCGCCCGTGGGGAGCCCGTTCACGAGATCGACGTCGTCACCGCACACGTGGCCCGCCGCCATGCTCTCCATCAGGTCGCTTTCGTTCAAGCCGAGATGCCACTGGCACGCGCCGGGATTGCAGAAGCAGCCCGTGCGCAAGTGGATGCCGTGAATCGCTGCGAGTTTGCCCACCTCCGCGTAGCCCACGTAGGATGCGTCGACGCGACGAAAGTTGAAACTCACAATCGAACTCGCGGCGCGTGCGCGCCCATAAACGTTTGCGGCCGCGACGCCGTTCCAGTGCGTGAGCGCTTCGAGTTCTGAGCGCAGGAGCTCGCCCACTGCTGCCGTGTGGGTCTCAATCGCCTCCATAGACAGCATCTGCAGAAAGTCGAGGCCGTGGCGCAGCGAGAGAATGGAGAGAAACGAAACCGTGCCGTCCTCCAAGCGAGCGGCGTCGGTGGTCTCTCGCAACCGCACAAAGTTCTTGGTCGCCAAGATGTTGGCGACGGTGCCGCCGCCGTAATACCGTTTCTCGAGAAGCGGCAGTGCGTGCTTCCTGTGGACGAGCAGCGCACCGGCGCCCGTCGGATACCCAAACATCTTGTAGAACGAGAGCGCGACAAAGTCGGGGCTGTGAGTCTGCAGGTCCAGCGGATGCGTCGCGACGAACTTGGCAGCGTCCAGCAACACCAGCCAGCGGCCTTGCTTTTCCCTGAGTCCGTTATGCTGGACATGGGAGATCAAGTCGAGGTTGTGCTGCGTGCCGCTGAAGTTACACTCTGCCGGGAAGGCGAGGAGGTGGAAAGGGCCAGCACCTGACCGCGCAGGCGGCGCGTTCGCGTCGCTCGCAGTCGACGCGTCCTTCTCTAAGCGATCCATTTCGTCCAGTGGCACGCTCGCAACCGTGGCGCCTGCATCGTTCGCGAATCCTCGCAGCCCCAGCACGCTCGTGTGCGAGTCCATCGAGTGGGCAAACGTGCTGTTCGCCGACCACGGGAAGCTCTCGCCGACAATCTTGAGTGCCGCAGTCGCGCCCGATGTGAACACAACCGCATATTTCTCTTCCGAGGCATTGAAGAACGCGAGCACTTGGCGCCGCACCGCTGCCACACGGCTCGCGGTGGACCCGTCCGCGGATGCCGCGTTTTCCGCCGCCGCATGCGAATGCGGATTGCCGAAGACACCTCCCTGCAGCTCCTCAAAACTGCGCTGCAACTGCGACTTGGCGTACAGCGTTGCGCCCGCGTGATCCAGGTACACCGTGCCTGTAGCGCAGAATACGGTAGACAACTGAGGAGATGGTCGCACAACGAGTTTAGTCGACATAATCGTCATACGCACCTTGTGAGAGCTGCGGGAACTCGTCCTCGCGCAGGCGGTCAATGCGCCGTTCGCTCTGGGCGGCCTCCGGCGCTGCTGGTCCGTAGCCGTACGCGGCGTGGGCGCGCAGGAACTCGTTCTTGGTCGTGCGCATTTTGCGAGGTTTAACGTCGATTGCGGATTGCCGCCTGACGTGGGAGGATCGCATTCACGAAGAGGTCCGTCCGTCCTTCCCACATTCGCATTCACGCAGAACGGAATGACTGTGAGAATCGATACAAGTCCCTACCAGATGCGATAGCTGCGACGCGCGCGCTGGCGACTGGTGAAGATCTGGAGTTGACCTGCTCGCAAAGTGAACAGCAACGCGAGGGCACTACTACAGTACTCGTAGTCGAGGACCATGTAAACCTAACGTCAATTCTTCTTCGTTCTACGTGCGGCGACTTTCTTAGGAGGAGGAAGTACGACTATCTAGATGAGCTCATCAGGGAGCGCGTCGATGAGCTTTTGGATCTGGAATTGCTTCTCCACGATGGGCCGCACGTCGTCCGACTCGGCCAGACTCTCGAGGAACGGGAGCAAATTCAGCAGCTCGTCGTCAGCCTCGTCGTCGTACCACGTCTCGATGGGGATTCCGTTGTTGACTTGGTACCCAAACGCGTGCGGCGAGTTGTCTACCAGCACGACCTTGGACAGCTGTCGCCCGAGCACATTCAGATCCTTCAAGTAGTTGCCGTACACGTCAAGACAGTCTTCGCGGTACAGGCGATACCTGAAAGTACCAGTGGTCAGTAGCCACAATTCACTGGCATGGATTCAGGTCCACTCACTTGATGAGCTCGCGGCGTGGATCGATCAGATTCAGCAGTTTCTCGGCGTAGGCGCGGTGGGACGCGGTAAAGACGACGACCTCAAACTGTGTGGCTACTTTCTTGAGGAAATACTCCATGTGCGGGCGCTTCTTCACGTTCACTGTGTAGTCTACACCGTTGAAGTTGACCTGTGAACACAAACAGATCATTTGTTTCTGTGAGCACCTGCCGCCTTCATCAGCGCTGTACAGTCGAGTGTGTGCGTACCGGGAACTGCAAGTGTGGATTTTCGACGTGGTCGACGGTGCAGTGCACGAGGGTCTCGTCAAGATCGAGAACCTACGCCACGAGCCGTGAGATACATAGAACATCCAGTGTTTACGACCACAATGCGGAAGGCACGTACCAGGCAGATATTTGGGGAGTGTTTTGACTTGGCAGGCAAGACGACATTGCGTCCGTTGGGCACGACCTCGCCGTACTTAGGCAGCGACTTGATGAAGACAAACCTGGGCCAAGTCAGTTCACATCAGGTAATCAGTCTCTATCGATCGTGGCACGCACAGATCCATCGACTACGTACGGATTGAACTCGGTCTCGCCAGAGACCTCGCTGCCAGAATCCGCGTCCTCGCTCACAACGCTTTTCTCATCGCACTGGATGGCGGCAGCGTCGTCTTCGTCTGTGTTCGCCTCGGCGGCAGCGGTGTCGCTCTCGGTGTGTTTTTCGGGGGTCGCCGTTTTGCTAGATTCAGCTGAAGCGAACGCCGAGTCCAAGCGCGCACGGGCATCGCTGACGGGGGAGTTTCCCCTTGACGGTGAGCGGGCACTGCGTGGCACCTTCAACGCTGGTGAGAACATAACGCCGTCCGTCCCGTTGGCCGCGGTGTCCTCGCAGTCCTTCTTGGTCGCCGAGCTGATTCGCAAGGCCTCTTCTTCCTTTTCTTCCTTCTCATCCACCCTTCCATTCTTCTTGGCGTCGCCATTAGAGGTGGTAGCAGCAGTGACGGTGCTCGTTTCCTCCTTCTTGGCCTTGGTCTCGACCCCGTCCTCTTCAGCGTCGTCGTACTCCTTTGCAAGCTTCCGCGGCGAGAAGAACCGCTCCTCTTCGTCCTGCTGTGCGGCCGAGCGTGACGCGCTCGCGGTGCCAGGGTGCTTCCCCTTGGCGGACTTGGTGTTGGCTGCAAAACGACACCCGTCAGTTCATGTTTCCCTTCGCCGACTCGCTCGGCAACCCCTCTCGACTCACCTGGCTTCGTGCGGGGCCGCTTCAGGGGCGTGGACGCGATGGGCGACATGGGGTCCGCGTAGTACCCTCCTCCTCCTTCTCCCCCTCCTCCTCCTGCATTCTCCGTGGTGGCCTCCTGCCGCGCGTGCTTGCGTCCGCGGCGCGCCGTCGTCTCCTCCATCGTGCGCCTCGTTTCCGTTGGGGGACCTTTGTGCCAGTTCGCGCGGGCGCGCCAACTCAAACGTTTAACGTTCCAACTGTTATCGGATACATGAATCCAGAAGCAGTTAAGAACGAAATGAAGCCACCTCGAATCGGTTTACACAGGGTCATGTGAACCCATTTCACTTCTGATCTTGTGGAGGTGTCTCGAGAACGCTCATCGGCCCCCAGCTTTTTTTGGGATTTGATTGCGCAGAGGTGAATCAGGTCATCGACGGTGGCTGTGTCAGCGTCAATAACGCAGGCAGTCTTATGCCGCGCAGAATGCGCTACAGCGCTGTTCAATGCGGAGTCCGGCGACGGTAGGAAAGCCCCAAGACACACTCGGAATGAAGGAAGCGCTGCACCACTCGCCCAAGAAGCCGCGGCTCAGCTGGAAGCTCCAGAAGCGCCGCCTGCAGCTGCAGCTTCTCACCAACTTTGGAAAGGTATGCGATGCTGGTATCATTTCCGCTGTTTCAGCGATCTGATGTGGTCATTGCAGGAGCTTTCCGCGCCGGATGAGCTCTACCAGCAACACGAACAGCGCTTCCTGGCATTGCTCCAGAAGCTGCTTGAGATTCGGAAAAGCCTCGAGCACTACCGCACGAAGGCTTTCCCCGAGTACTGTGCCGCGTGTGCCACCTTGGGAGCCGACGTGTGGTGCGTTGTGAGCGTTGACGCCGTTGGAAAGGGTGCCGACGCGGAGAAGTTTCGCCACGCGATGTGCGCCATCAATGAGACCAAAGAGATGAAAACCCACCACTTCAATGCTGTACGACGTGATACTACCGCCTTCGTCCATTTATGTATTGATGCTCACAACCGCTTCCGTCGTGTGCTGCCAGGATGAGGTGCTGGCCGGTGCTTTGCGCTTTCTGGACATCCACATCAACGCGATGAAGTCTGCCAAGTCGCAGATCGAGCGTCGCAAGCGTGTCAAGTTGGATTTTGATTGCTACGAACGCAAAGTCGTGAAGCTCGAGGAGCGCAAGTCGGCGGGCTCGAAGCAACTTGAGCGGAACCGCGGAAAACTGCAGCGTGCCAAGGAAGCGCTTCAGACGGTGACGTTCGACATGTATCGCGTTTTCGCCAAGTACGAGAGCGAGCGGGACACGATGTTAAACGGCGAACTCGAAATGGTGCGCCAGGTGATGTACGGCTTCTACTCGAAGAACGCGGAGGCCACCAACTTTGAGATCAAAGAAGAGGTGGACCGCGCGGCAGTCGATGCGCGCACGGAGCAAATCTTCAAGCAAATGGTGACCCGGGAGCTGGAGAAAGACGGGGCGAAGACTGGAGAGTCGCTGTCTGTGATCACACTCGCAGGGGCCGCTCCCGCGGGTGACCTCGCTCAGGTGCCTGCACCTGCGTCACCCGTGGCGCCGGGCGCGCCGCTGGCGTTGCCCGGTTCTCCGCTCTCCGCTTCGTTGGCGGATCCACAACATGACGACCACGATGACGGCGCGAGGGACCTTCTCCAGCTTCGTATGCAGGTGCTGCAGCCGCAGCAGTCTGCTGACGACGACCTCAGCGAGAAGCTACGCACCATCCAGCTCTCGCGGCCGAAGGTGCCGCAGGCGCGCAACTTGAAGTCGAAGGGGGGAGCAAATATCCAGTTAGAAACGGCGAATAGCCGCTAAACGTTCCTAACAGAAACTTTTCTCGCTCTCTGTCCAACATGCATTCCTGAATTCCCCATCCAAAAAGCAGACAGAGAAGGAAGCATGGCAGCGCCGCCGCCGTACGCGTACGGCCAGAGTGCAACAATGGTGAGTGGGTAAATAGGTAGAGCCGAATTCTGTCTGTATATATCTTCTGCTCTATGGGGGTGCCGTGGCTGCTGGGAGTTGTGATCTGACGCGCCGTGGTGGGATGCGGTGTCATTTTGCAGAGCTCCTCGCAGTTTGGCGCCGCTGGCGCGCCATCTTCGTGGAATGAGGTGCGATGCAGGCTGCACCAGTTGTGACAGTTTATGAGGAGCCTTAATTACGATCGAATGGTGTATGTTGGAGAGCAGGAGATCAAGTTGTGGAAGGACACGAAGGACCGCCGCAAGTACGAAGATCTCTCGGATCTCTACGCGATCATCAAGGTCGTGCCAGCTTCGCTCGCATAGTTCTGGGGTGAAGAAGCATGCCATCATTGACGATCGTTTGATTCGGGCAATGTAGACCACGGAGCATCTCGAGACTGCATATGTGCGCGATGCCATCACACCAGAAGAAGTGAGTGCTGCCACCGCCTGGTAGAGCGAGTCTTGTCGTCGACTGACCTGACTGACCGTGGCTTTCTCTGCAAACAGTACACGGAAGCCTGCACGAAGCTCATCTCCCAGTTCAAGACGGCCGAGACGGCGCTCCGCCTCGGCGGCTTCCTGGTCAACATTGAATCGTTCATAGTGCAGTACCGGCTCGATTGTCCACGTGCGTTAGAGCGTCTCGTGCGCATTGGCGTGCCGGCGACCGTTCTCCACAACACGACCAACCGCAAGACCGACTCGGTCAACGTCGCACAGACTGTACAGAGCTTCATTACACTCATGGACGTTCTTAAGCTCAACATCCGAGCAGTCGACGAAGTGCAGCCGCTGCTGAGTGAGATGATGGCGAGCCTCACGATGGTCAGCGGGCTGCCGCCGAACCTCGAGGCGCGCGACAAGATGGACGGCTGGCTGCGCACGCTCAACACGATGCGCGCGTCCGACGAGCTGGACGATGACCAGGCACGGCAGCTCAGCTTCGATCTCGACCGCGCCTACTCGTCGTTCATGGCCTTCCTCAACAAATGATGTAACGCATCAACCAACTCTCGTCATTAAGGCGGAAACCAATACAGAGCTCTTCATTTTTGTTTCTCCTTATAATACGGTACGTGCTGGTACAAGCGAAACGTCGTGCGTGAAAACTTGGGGGTGGCCGTGAGAAAACTGGAACTAGCTGGACAGCAAGGGGTTTGCAGAGAAGAACTCTTCGCTCATGAGCTCGAGTTCCTCGGGCAGATAGTGCAAGCTCGACCGAAGCTCTTCTTCCTCGTCGCTGTCGATTTCGTAACCGGGCTCGATCACGTTCACTTCCTCACAGAAGCGGACCGTCTTCGTATTCCGCTCCGTCTCCTCTGGCGAAGGCGGATCCACGC
This sequence comes from Pythium pyrilobum, assembly GCA_023335905.1. Lineage (NCBI taxonomy): Eukaryota > Oomycota > Peronosporomycetes > Pythiales > Pythiaceae > Pythium > Pythium pyrilobum. The sequence goes on along the minus strand of JAADVV010000403.1, from coordinate 7,053 downwards.
TTCGCATCATCTCGCGGCCGGCAGCGAGCAGGTCGTGCACTTCGCGCATCATCTTCTCGACCTGGTCCAACATGCGCTGCACGTTCTCTGGCGGCGAGAGCGTCGACGGGCGAGCCTTCACCACCAGGCGCGGTAGCGGCTTCATCGAGGTCATGTTCACGGAGATGCGTCGCTTCAATGGGCGCTTGGCCTGTTTCATCAGCGGAGCCGCCTCGGGCCGCTCCGAGCGTGCTTCCCACTTGACTGGCTTTGCCGTCTGGATCAGCGGCTTGATGAGCGGCACCATGAGTGGCTCCTGCGGCTCCACTGACGGTGCTGTGTGTGGGTGGGTGCTGTGCCTGCCGGATGGCAGCGGTAACATCGGGACGAAAACGGACCGCAACGCCACGATCTTGGCGTGGATCTTCTCGGCCTCCTCCGCCCGAATGGGCGACTTGATGGGCTCTGTGCATTCCACTTCCGATTCCACGACCGACAGCTCCGAATCGACCTCGGACCAGCCGTCGTCTTCAATGGTGAACAACTCGGTGATGTCCTGGTCTTCCAGGGCCATGTACTCGATCACCGCCGGTTTCTCCTTCTTCACCTCCTCCTCCTCCTCTTCTTCCTCCATCAAGGCCTTCACCTCGAGATCCATTGCCCAGTCCATGGACTCGCGGTGGCAATCCTCTGTGTAGGCCGTGCTGGCGAGCGACGACCCGCGGCTGCGGCCGTCATCCTTGTACTTGTACTCGTGCGGCGGGATGTCATCGTACGTGAGCAGCAGCGGCACGCGTCCTTCGAGCAGGTCCTGCAGCTCTCCGATAGACGGCGACTCGGAGATGGAGACGGTGAACGAGTAGTTGACCGCGGTCTTGTGGAGCGTGATAATCGACCGCCACACGACCGCGAGCTTGGTCACGAGGTAGCGGAGGTACGAGTCAAAGCGGAGCGCGCCGAAGGTCTCGAACTGGGCGAGCGTCCACATCGTTGAATCCTGTTTGTCTTGTGTGGGTGAGAGCAGCAAGTAGAAGGTGCCGACCGAGAGCACGCAGAAAAGCAGTGCCCCACCGAAGAAATAGAATCCCGCGGTGAGAAGCGCGAGCGCCTGGGCGGCGGTGGTGACGGAAACGAGTCCGCCGACGTGCAGCGTGCGCCTGCGCCTCGTCGACGCCGAAGAAGTCGAAGTCGACGGCGCCAAGGCCTTCAATGTTCGGGCAGAAAGACCACCCGGATCCGCTGCTGCTGGATCTTCGGGACGGGCGACCAACACTCGTGCTGCGGGCGACCGGTGCTGCTGCTTCTGCTTCTGTTGCGGGGGGTGACCGTGACGCGAGCGGTGGTGATGGCCCATGAAAAGAGTGGTGGAGGACTTTGACGTGAGAGGCCGCGATGGTGGATACAGGATACACTCTCGCCCTTCACACCACAGCACTGCTGTCAGCACACCGGGAGCAGCGACACAGACCCTTTCTCGTGGGGTCACAACGGCCAATGCGGACGAGAGAATAAGAACTTTCTCAGACGCTTTCCAGTACAACGTGTACAACTTGTATGCGCGCGGCCAAAGAGACGCCGGGGCGAGGAGGATCCCTTCAGAAACGTTTGGTGTCCCACCAATAGCGAAGTGCGCACGCAGCTGCGCAACGGGTTCTGGATCTCTCTCACGCTTGTTTCTCGAATCGAGACTCGAGACTGGTGGCCAGTTACGGATGAGATGCTTGATATGTACTGTAGTACGGTACGCGGCTCAACTGACTTGGACGTCAGCGAAGACCAGCGTGAGGACGAAGAAGGAAGTGCTTCCTTCCTCTCGCTCTCTCCTTCGCTGGGCTCGGTGCCTCCCTTCTTCTTGGCGAGTGTGTCGGCCTCGGAGCCGACAGAGAGTCGAGTGTTCCAGCAGAACAACGCGAGTGCTTCTCTTTCCTGTGACACACTCCCCTCAAGCGGCAACCAAATACCCGACGCACTCCCTATGGTGGATCCACCCTCATTTGACAATCCATCACGCCTACCCCTCGTGGCGTTTGGGTGATGTTCGGTTGTTCGGTCGAGAAATGACGGGCAAGCCACCAAGCGTCATCCGCGTGCGTGGAGTAACTCCACTGGAGTTTTATGGGACGGTGTGAGCGGGAGATCCCTCCCTCTGCTGACTACATGACGTCTCGCGCGCGTATTGACGTACGTGGCAGATTCCGTCTGGGACAGAATATGCTTCCTCCGCTCCCGCGCCGGCCCGACGCCACCACTGGCACGAATGTTTCGTCGTTCAACACCACCCATCTTGGTACTGTTCTGTAGTGCAGTGTATGATCCACACTTTGCTCCTGTGTGCCACACAGGAGCAAAGTTTAGACCCCTCACCACCATTGCGTGTTGACGTCAAGGGCACGCTGATGGCGGCGGGAACCGGTCGAGAACGGGGATGAGAGCGAGCAAAGCCATCTAGGAGCCGGACTAACACAGGCGTTTCAAGTGTCCACGACTGCACGACGCCCGCGGATTGGCTGAAATGTGATACCGGTATCGATACGGTATACTGCCCCGTCTTTCGTCGCATCGAAACGTGACACCGTTCGAATTGGAAGATCGATGGAGGCGGCAGCGGCGGCGGCGGATGAAGACCAAGTGCTGCGCGTGCATGGCGCCGCGGGCCTCGCACTCGTGCAGTCAGCGCGCGGCGGCGAAGGGACACGCTGGATACACTGGCCGCCAGGCACGCGTGAAGCCAGCGCGTGTCCAGCGCGGTTACCAGACGAGCGCGGAGGTGACGCCGCCGATGCGATTCCTTTGTCCGGGGCGCCGAATGACGAGTCGGCCCCCGCGTCGCTCGACCTCAAGCGCGACGACTTCGATCCGCTCGTCGAATTCGACGTCGCGTCGAGTGCCGACCAGTTGACGCCGCAGAACGTGGTGGTCTTTCTGCACGGACGAGGCGATTCCCACGCGCCGTTCGCGCGGCTCGGCGTGCAGATGGCACTCCCGCAGACAGGTAATTCAGTACGGTGTGGCAGGCAACACAGCCAGCGGTTGCTTCCGCGCGGACCCCCGCTCTTCCTCCGTGTGGCGCGCTCACTCGTGATGTGTGGCGTAGGCGTGATCTCGCTGCGCGCGCCGCTGCAGCTGCCGTTTGACATGGGCAGCACGTGGATCGACGACCTGGACGACGACTTTGGGGTCATCCCGCCGACCGCGGCCACCCGCAAGCGGAGCCGGAGGTGCGTTGTAGCAAGAGCTTCTTCACTACTACCGGTACCATCTCGATCGATTTGCACAGCACTCACCGTCACCCCATCAGCCTCCAGGCCACGCGCGACTTTGTGTGGGCGTTCCTCCAGACGCTCCGCGACCGCTACCACTGGCGGCTCGACCGCGTCTTCCTCTTTGGGTTCTCGCAGGGCGCGAGTGTCGCGTTCCACGTCGCGAGAACGCTGCCCACTCGACTGGGCGGCGTCGTGCTCGTCGCTGGCGGTGCTGTCAACGGCCCCCACGACGCGCCAGCGGCGCCTCCATTTGAGCACGAGACGCCGGCGCTGCTCATCTGCGGTGGACGCGACGACGTGTTTCCATTATCCATGGCCGAAGAGAGCGAGCGCCAGTACGCAGCGACGTTCACGGACCCACGGCTACTCACGCGCCACGTCGTGCCCAACAAGACGCACGACATGATCCGCAGCCGCGACGAGATGCGCGTCGTCATGCAGTTCTTCTCGGCGCATCTCTTCCTACGCAACGTCGCGCTCGAGAACCGGAGCGACATCATCGAGATCTCCTCCCGACCGCACAGGTGATGCTGGCGTGGACTGATCACCAAGCTAATACTAGTGAGTGTATTATATGTTGTGGTGGTTACGACGACGCCGGTCCAAAGTACCGCACGACGCCGTGCGAGACCTGGATGAGCTCCTCGTCCTCCATGGACCGCATCGCCATCTGGAACTCGGTGCCCTTCACCTCGGCCTTCTGCGTCTCCTCGATCAGCTTCCGCATCTCACCGACGCCGAGCGACTGGTTCGGCGCCTCGCTCAGCGCCGTCTTCATGAGCTCGATGAGCTGCGCGATCGACTCGCGCTCGAGCGAACTGTGGCCCGTGTTGATCATATCCATGTCGATCGTGCCCGTACGCGGATCCATCGCCGCGCGCTGCGTCGCGACGTTCATGAGGCGCAGCGCCTCGTCCACGTCGCTTTCCTGCACCCACTGGCTCAGCTTCATCTTGGCCAGCGCCTCCGAGATTCGGATCAGCGACTCGAGCTGCCGAGGCGTCGCCGTGATGTTCTTCTTGGCGGCGTGGCTGCCGCCCATGCGCCGCAAGTCCAAGTACGCGCGGATGAGCGCGTCGCGCGCACCGGACGTGAGCCGCGGGTGGATGTTCTTCTTCGCGTACGAGATGTACTCGGTCAGCAGCTTCATGCTAATCGGCTCGATGTCGCTCTCATTCGCCTGCTGGCGCTGCTTGCGCGTCTCCTCGTCAAAGTAAAGCGCGACGATGTGCTTGGCGAGCTGCCGGTCCGTCTCGGCGAGCGGCTTGTCTAGAATGAGGTAGATCAGATCGAACCGCGAGAGCAGCGTCGGCAAGATGTTGACGTTCTCGATGACGGATTTGTTGGGATTGTAGCGCGACTCGATCGGGTTGGCCGACGCCAGAATGGACGCGCGCGCGTTCAGCGAGCAGATGATGCCCGCCTTGGCGATCGACACGGTCTGCTGTTCCATGACCTCGTGGAGCACGGAGCGCGCCGACTCGGACATCTTGTCGAACTCGTCGATACAGCAAATGCCTTCGTCGGACAGCACGAGCGCGCCCGACTCGAGCACCAAGTCGCCCGTCTCCATGTCACGCACGATCGACGCCGTGAGACCGACGGCGGAGCTTCCTTTGCCGGACGTGTAGATACTTCGCGGCGACAGCTTGTGCACGTACGACAGCAGCTGCGACTTGGACGTGCCAGGGTCACCACACAAAAGGATATTCATGTCGGATCGCGTCGCCTTCTTTGGTGGCGCGAGTGCGCCAGCGTTCTCGCTGCCGGCGTCGGCGAGCGCCGCGGCGGTGCCCGCATCTTTGCGCGTGCCGCCAAATAGCATACACAGGATGCCCTTCTTGACGTCGTCGAGCTCCCAGATCGACGGCGCGAGCGAGAAGGCGAGGTTCTGGTACACGTTCGGGTGCGCGGCAATGCGTCGGAACTCGGTGAGCTTGGCCTCCTCGGTCGCCTGGATACGATTCGGGTCGTCCAGCGTGTTGGTCTCGGACTCGGTAGCGGTCGTCGCAGCAGCGGCGGCGGCGCCCTCGGCGCCTCGCCGAGCGAGCTCGTCGACGCGGCGGAAGTGGACCACGTCGATGTAGGTCTTGAAGACCGACTTGACCACGCGCTGTCTCGACGACGCGCGCATGGGGACAGCGCGGTAAATGCCCGTGACTTCGACCTTATCGCCGGGCCGCACGTCGTCGACGAGGTCGTCGAAGGCGAAGAGCATGACCGTGTACGGTGTCTCGCCCTCGGGGATCGCGTCGGGCGTTTCCTGCATCTTGACCAGTTGCTTGTCCGTGAACGCGCACCGGTTGTGGATCATCTCCATGCAGTGGCGCGTGTTACAGTTGGTGCAGTACGTCGGCTCTTCGATGCGGCCGCGGTCGAGCTCGACCTGCGTCGTCGAGCGACAGATCGTGCAGCGGAAGAAGGCCTCCTTCAGGTCCGGGATGATGGCGCTGCAGCGCGTGACCATGCCCTTGAGACACACGAGCTGGTCGATGTCGGACGGATTGAGGTTTCGCATGGGCGAGAGGTCGCTCAGGTTGAACGGCCGCACTTGGATCTGCGCGTCCTCCGGGTCTTCGGCGGCGTCGGGCGTCAGCTTGCGGAACTCCTCGTTCACGACCATATCCAGGATGCGGATCAGCACCTGCGGGAAGAGCACGAGCTGGTTGTAGATCTTGCGCGACGGGCGGTGCTGCAGCAGGTGCTGCGTGTCGAGGTTGAAGATTGTCGACTGCGTGACGGCCATGTGGCGCAGCACCTTGAGGTAGTACGGCTCGTCGATGATGGACTGGCCGGGGCGCCGGAACTGGTGGAGAAACATGCGGAAGAGCCCCATGGACTCGGACACGCTGATGTTGGTGCCCCACACGACCGCGCCGTTAAAGTTCTGGTCGGCCTCGTCAGCTCGCGACGCCGCGGTCGCAGGCGACGGGCGAGAAAAGTCGTCCGGGTGACGGAGGCGATCGCCTCCGTGCGTGAAGGACGCGGCACTGCTGCGCGATCGAGGCGAACTCGGCGGTGACGCCGGCGGCCGCGGCAGCGACGGGTTGTCGTCCGCGGTGGGTTCCTGCGAGTACCGATTGCGCGACACGTCGCTTCGGATCGACCGAGTCGAGTTGGACGGCGACGACGGCGCGCGGCTGCCCCCGCCGTCGTTGTTGGCACCCCCGTTGAAGCTGTCGAAGCGCCACTCCTGGCGGCCGAGATCGCCGCGCGGCAGCTGCCGCTGCGCCATGCGACGCAGTTCCGCCTCCACGTCGTCCTCGGCGTCGTCTCCTCCGGCGGTTCCGCCGTATCCGAGCCCACCGCCGCCCGCACGGCCGAGGTATCGCGGCGTGGGCGTCGCGTCGATGGACGCGCTCATCTCGGGGAAGTTGTACCGCGGCTGCTCGGTCGCGGACACGGCCGACGCCGACACGGACATACCCGACGTGGGGGACATGGGCGACGTCGGGCTCGGCGGCGTCTGCGGCAGCGCGCCGTCGCCGTCGCCGCCTCGGTGCATGTTGTGGGTGAGGTATCGCGGCTGCTGCTGGTGGGTCGCTGGCATCGGCGGCGTGAATGGCGCGTGGCCGTGGGTCTGCGTGCGCAGCGGACTGTACGGTGGTGTGTGGGGAGGTGCATCGTGGAGCGGCGGTGCCGAGTTCTCGGCCAGCACCGTGTCCTCCGTGTCCTCCATGTCGCTCGGCGGCGTGCTTGGCGGGTGTCCGTCCATCGCGTCGTCTCGCGCCGCGTCGTCCATTTTCACTCTGGGGGTGATCTCCCGCCAAAAACGGTGGATGTACAGTGTGCTATCTTGCTAAGTACGAAT
>JAADVV010000402.1:0-16985 GCA_023335905.1 Pythium pyrilobum | reverse complement strand
CGTGCGGAGACGCTGCCGCTGTGGGTCCCACGCAGGGCGTCGCGATCAAGCAGCCACAGCTGCGCCTGTGCCGCCTCTCGCAGCCGACGCAGTACCTCGACGAAGGCGGCGCGACGAGCGTGGAGCCGCGGCCCATGCAGCTCGCGCCGTGCTATGGATCCTAGGCTAAGATCCATAGGTCTCACCCACGGATAGGGGACATGTGCCCTATCCAGTCGATCAGGAAGGAAGGCTAGAACCGGAGCTGGTCGTGCGGGTCGATTTCGGTCCAGCCGGTCATCTCCGTGTCGGCGAGCCGAAAGTCTCCGTCCATCTCGACGCAATTGTGGATCGCGTACGTAAGCTGCTTGCGGCAGATCTCGTCGCTCGAGTACCGCGGGAGCTGCAGTGCGAAGAAACACGTGTGTGACTTGGGCAGCTGGCCATCAGCGTAGCCTGTCGTTGAGGACGACGAGGTCGAGCTGGAGCCGCTGTTGGACTCCGACGTGGACGACGCGAGCGACTGGATCTTGAATTTCTGGTGGAACTGCGCCGTGCCGACGGGCAGCCGCGAGCGCGCCCACACGAACCGCAGGAACGCGCGCTTGTCCTCGTCGTCCATGGCGCCAAGCACGCGCCAGAAGCGCTGAATAAACTCGTCCTGGGCCGACAAGTCCTCGTCGTACTCGGTGTTCTGCTTGAGCAGCTCGACGTCGACCTCGGCGACGCCGCAAACGCGCTTCTCCAGCTCTTCCCACGTGAGCATGCTCAGCGCCGCGACCGGGATGATCGAGTGGATGCCTTGCTTGATCACGTTGACCACGTCGCGCGACTCGCCCATCCGCGCCTTGAGCACGAGGTCCAGATACTTCTCCAGGTTAGCCATCGTCACAACGGTATCATCCCCGTTCTCGCAAAGTTCAGCAAGCCGCCCGTCCGACAAGTACGTCGTGAAGCAGAGATCCATCGCGGCGAGTTCCTCTTCAATGTCCGCTCGTCGTGCCTCGCCCGTTGCGTGGACGTACGCTTCGTGCAGTCCGTACAGCGTCTTGAACAGTGTGTACGCGACAAAATCCGTCTCCTTCAGCGACGCCAGTACACTTTCTTTCGTATCCGCATCGTCCTGAAGGAGATCGTCTTCTGCCACGAGCTGCTTCCACACGGACATGGCCAGGTCGAGACGCACGCACACGCGAGTGCGCAAGCAAATGCCGATCATCTGGCCGAGGAAGTGGCACATCTCACTGAGCAACTGGCGCCTCACTTCGGTGTTCTCAGACCAACCGCTGCGTGACATGGACGGCTCGGTTTTCGTTGTTGACGACGGCTGCACCACCAGCGCAGATCCGACGCGCTTCGATCCTAGCAAGCCGCCATTCAGCACAAACTTCTCGCGGCTCGAGCCGACGCCGTTGCGCCAGTTCGGACTCGGCATCAGGAACGGCAGGAAGCTCACGCCGAGCTTACCGTCTTTGTCTCCTGCCTCGCCTGCAAACTTGCCATTTGCTGCGTTTGTTTCGCTCTCTGAAGCCTCCTCTTCACTGCACAGCATCTGGAGCTCGGCAAAGAACTGGGAAAAGAACTCGCGGTACGGCCCACCATAGTCGTCCACACCCTCGCCTTCGAACTTGACCTTAAAGCTGCGCAGCTGCCCGTCGTCCATTGGGTGCGAGTACACCATCCGCAACATGCGAAGCGGCAGGAAGTGGAGCTCGTCAAACGCCTGGCCAAACATGGAGAGCAAGAGGCTCTTGGTCGTGCCCGGGTGGCACTTGGCCGTGGCGGCCTTGGGTCGGTTGATCATCATCTGCGTGAGATCGTCCGGGTAGTCGTAGTCGTCGTCCGATTTCTTGGGCGAGTTGGCGGTCTTCTCCATCAGCGCAGTGAAGAACTCGTTCTTGGTCGACGTGAAGATACTCCCACGGCACGTGGATAGCAGGCGGCACGGCAGCAACCCCGTCTGCGGCGCGAAATACTGCCACGTCGGATCAAAGAAGCCGACCACACGACTGAAGTACGCGTTGAAGAAGCGCAAGAAGCCAAACCGCGAGACCAGTTTGTGCTCCAGTCGACGACCGCCACTGCTGCTGTCGTCGAACGAGAACGGGGTACCAGAGGCTTGTTCAATCTCGTGGGCTTTGGCGCGGACGATGCGAATGATTTCGCTTGCTGGAACGTTCCACGGACTGATGCTCGCGGACTCACAGTGGGTGTTGACAACATTTAGCACAAAGCGGTCAAGAAGTAGCGACCACAAGCGGTCCTGCACGAAGGTGCTGAACACGGACTCGGTCAGAGAGTCCCCCTCTCGCTGGGACGCCATGCCCGCAGTCTCCATAGAGGCTGCCGTCCCACTCCGCTTCACTGGGCTCATGGTTTCTCTCTGCTGCACGGATGCCTCGACATCTGGCTTGAGTTGCCGAGCTGCTGACGTGTCCGCGACAGTCAGCGTCATGGACCGCAGCCTCGATGGATGGATATGCCATGCACCATGCTCGCCGTCGACCTCGATCCATAACCGCCCATCAGCCACGCCCAATACACGGCCAATACCCCGTGGAGACCGCACGCGATCGTTCGCTTGAAAGCCGAACGCCGAGCACGCATCTTTCGTGACGGTCACCCAAAGCGTTGACCCTGTGCGCGTCACGATGTGTCTCCCCGTGCCGTTCCACCAGCTCATCGTCATGTGATACGCCGAGCGAAGCAGGTCCGACCGTAGAGGCGACCGTGATGCCAAACAATCCATCATCTCGCAGACCACGACGGCCTCCTCCACCGTTCCCTCGATGCTGGTCACACATCCGGCTGACGATGCGGCAGTATGTCCCACCTCAGCGGCACTCTCGCTCTCCGGCACCACGAGCGACACTTTTTGGTGGCGCGAGTAGAAGGCGACAGCGGGGAACACCTCATCGAGCAGGTTCTCGAACGCTACACCGAAGAAAGTGCCGTTCTTGCTGAACGCGAGCGTGCCGAGTTCGCAGTCGAGATGGACACCCACGATGTCGCCCTCGCTGAAGCTATCGCCATACACGCGCAGTCGGTTGCGCTGGTAGTAGAGCGCCTTGTCGCCGATGAACCCCCAAGACTTGTCGTCTGCGCCGAGAAACGAATCCAAGTTGGACTTGCGCGTCGCGACACCGATGAACAAGTACGACGAGGACGACTTCTCGATGCGCATGTGCCACTCGTGGACGCCCGTTGCAAAGCCCTGCGCGGCCACCACGGTCTTCCACATCTCGTTGCCCGAGTACGACACCGTCAACCCGTCGTCTGAGATTTGCAGCAGGTTGCTGCGGCACTTCTTTCGGTCGAACGCGAGCACGGGGCGAGCTGCTGGTCCAACTCCACCGCCGACTGTCGGCTGAGGGGTGGTGTCCGTGAATAAACACGAAGTCGCGATCGGAGCACCCAGTGTGCTTGCAGGGATATTGCTGGAATCCCCGACGGCACACCGACCGAGTAAGAAGAGGATCTCGACATACCCTTGCAGGTACAAGGAGAAGATGGCCCGGTGCTGCACCTGCTCTCGGATGAACCGGTGCTTCGCTGCATGGAGAAAGCTTTCAAAATCATGTCGGCACGGCCCTAGGATTTGGCTGAGTGAATCTGCTGACTGCAGCTGCGGAGATCGCTGAAGATGCTGAAGAACACGGCTGATGGTAGTGATCGCGAGGAATTTGATGGGCAAGTTTGTCGAACGCAACGCTGATCGTAGACGCTCCAAGATCATGGAGGCCGACTCCATCGACAAACGAAGGGCATGTGGTTCAAGTCGAAGCACCGATTCGAAGAGCCACGCTGCGAGCTCAACGGCTGGCTCTTCGATCGCGTCGCGATCCGGGCGTTGGAGGCCCCGCTGAGTCCACAAAATCGCTTCACAGCCGGCATTTGAAGAAGCGAAATCGATCTGATCGAGCGCGAAGTCTAGCAGCGCGGCTGCGGTTTCTGACTCGGTGTGGTTCAGAATCCGGCACACCTCTGCGCGAAGTGCTGCTTCACCTTGTTGAGGTTCATCGCCTTCTCGATCGCCACAGACTTGAAATTGGTCTCCGCGAAAGAGCGTGAGCTTCAAAAACGTGGCGAACAGCGGCGACTTGACGACATGAGTTGCAACTTCATCGGCTTGAGCTCGGAGTTGGCGCCACCCGAGAAGAGTCGTAAGGATCTGGCGAGCGGAGAGGACTAGAAACGATCGTTCGAGCTCTATGAGATGTTCGAGAAGTCCACCCAACTCGAGCGAGTTGACTCGGATCGCGAACTGTTCGACCGTCTCGTGCGCTTTGTCGATGGACGGCAGCGACTCAAGTCCATCCTCCGGGTTTTCAGAAGGCGATCCTGTCGCGTTCGATGCAGACGCAGTAGCATTGGTATCCGCGCGATAAGACGAGAAGAACTGGTCCTTGGCGTTGGCCCCAAAGCCTCCATCCTCAAATGGGAAGTACATCTCGCCGAAAATCTTGCGCCCCATTTCTTTATCGTTCACAAAATGCAAGTGGGACGATCCGTCGGGTCGAGTGGGGCTGTGTGGGTTCGTGCGAGTTCCGCTCGCTTGCCTTCCGATGTGGGTGTGCATAGGTGAGCCGGCTTCAATGGAGTTGTCACTTGGGACGGTCTCGTCTTCTGCCAGATCTGGTTCTCCTTCGTCGTCGTCTTCATCCTCGAAGACGAGCTGGCCCGTACTCTGGTCACGCTGCTTATCCAGTGTGGTTTGGAGTCGACTCAGATACTCGATGTTGTCGACAATCCAGGCGGAGGCACTCACAATGTCGTTCTCCGTCTGTTTGAGCGCGAGTACGCACCACTCTTCCGGGAAACCCATCATCATTAGCTCGTCGACGAACTCTTCTCGATGCTCCTCCGCCTCTTCGTCGTCGTCGTCTTCGTCCTCCTCGTCTTCTTCGTCTCCGTCTTCCTCTTCTTCCTCTTCATCGTTCCCATCGTTTTCGCCACCGACGTTGCTTCCGGTCCCTTCCTCGTCGGCATCTCGATCGAATTTGTCTGGAAATGGCTCACCGTCATCTGAACCGGTATTGCGGTTCTCTTGTGGGCTTAGCCTACGCGTCTCCATCAATGGTTCCTCGAGCGCGAGTTCCAGCCTGAGGTTTGTGGTCCCGTTTGTTGCTGAGGCCGGTCCTTCTATTGGGCTGCACTCCACGTCTGGTGATTCCACCTCATTCGCTGCCTGAGTTTGATCAAGCGTGGTACCTCCGATACTCTGAACCCTGCGATACGTACGCAGCCAATGCGCCACCTCCGGCTCGGCGTGATCGCCTAGGCCCCTCAAGACCTGACAAACACGAGAGCGGACGACCCACAGCTTGCGCTCAACATCCTTGAGCGTCGCAAAGCGTGGATTCTGGTCATCGCGCGAGCAGATCCTCAACAGCTCGGTCACGACTTCAGCAGTATCTCGAAGGTGCCCACCGCCCACGTTCGCAGAAGCCGCTTGCATCACCGCCCGCGCGGCGAGGCTCGCCTCCAACCATCGATGCAGCTCAGGTGTACCACCTCCACCGGGTACTAGCGAGGCCGCCTCACTGGAATCCCAGTCGAGAATCCGCACTGCTTTCGATAGCCAGCGGGTTACGGTCGCCATGATTTCTTCCTTGCCGTGTGCTGTACGGAGCAGCACAGGTTCACCGTACACACTGGCGATATCGTCTCGATGTAACCGCACGAATGGTGATGCCTCGGGAGCAGAGTCCGAATATTTCTCGAACAGTTTTGGAGCTGCCATCTTGGACGCCGCAACTTGCTGTCGATAAAGAGCGCACTCGTCGCACACCAAGTGGTGCCACTCTCTTAAATCCTCTCGAGGTGCCACGCTATCGTGAATTGACACAAACACGGTGTCTGCGCTCTCGTTAACTCGAGATGCGGCAGCTCGTCCTCGACCACTCGATTGGTTGGTGAATAGCCACTCATCTGACGCGATGATGGTCGCTCGCTCACGCGTCCCCGCCACCTCCACTTCTGCCCCATTGCCAACCACTCCTGCCACTCCACCAAGCGCGTACAGGCACCCGATATAGGCAAATTCTTGGCCCTCGCCTTGCCTTTGCTCGAGCGTACAACAGACTTGGGCCCAGATCTCCTGAGGCCACGGAGACCTTCCAGTCTGTTGGGCCAAGTCGACCAATAGGGCAGTGAGCTCGCTCGCGAGCGCCACTGAAGTCGATCCACACGTGGTCTCCTGCATCATCCGTTCAGCTGTAGAGTTTCGCAGTTCCGAAGTGACGCCGAATGAGTCGCCACTTTGGTGGAGTGCAGTCAGCGTCGCCGGCAAACGTAGCGAGGAATCTTCATAGCTGGTGGGTCTCGCAGGTGATAAGCAAACGCCGATAATGTGAAGGAGATGCCATACGAAGCTGTGCGTCGGGATGTCACCGTGACTAGTCGCTTCCGCAACGGCGGCCGGGGTCAAAAATCGTAGAATCAGTCGGAGCAGTCGCAGACTGGACACCTGCATCAGTGCGTGCTCGCTAGTGATGAATATCTCCCAGAGTTGAGCGGTCCAGGTCGGCTCGGCGAGATGCGCACGCCCTTCGTCTGACTCGACCATCACACGTATCAGTGAGTGCAGCTCAAGAATCTTGGTCGTCATCCCTGGAAGTGCCGCCTCCGGTGGCCTCAGACTGACCTCGTCTTCCTTGATGGGCTTCTTTTCGTCGTACACGATCCGCACATGGATGGGCGACAGCGAACGATTGTGGAACCGGAAATGGCTGAGCAAGCCGTCGAAGCTGCGCACAAGTAGCTTGGTATTTGACGGGCTGGCTACCAACAACGATCTGGAGGTTGCACTTGCCGAGAGTAACGCTGAAAGGAATTCCATCGCGCGTGGAGCGCACTGGTCTCGCTTGGTCTCGGCGCCTGGCTCGCCTGAAGATAATGCTACTGCCACGGGGAGCTGTCGCCCAAAGCAAAAATCTATATCCACACTCGCGCCACTGACCGCAACTGCTAAGGGGCCCGACAGCGAGTGCTGGCTGTCAAGAATGCCATTGATGTACAGTCGCATCTTGGCGCCTTCCATCACTACGGCCAGATGGGTCCATCGGCTGGACGGGATCGAGTTTTTCGAGTTGAGCCGCTCCCACATAAGTCGCGTAGTTGGTTGGGCAGTCTGAAGAGCGACGCCGACCTCCACTTGCCATTTCGCCTCGAGATCTCGCGAGAGCAGCAGGTACGGCAGGATTTCGCGCTCACTGCCACGGAGAAACACGACTTGTCTCTCGTCTACCACTCCAGTTGACTGCAGGTCTGCGGAGCTCGATGTCGGGTCGACGCTGGGTGGAGAACTGGATGCAATGTAGATCCACGTCGTGATGCTGAACTCATTCGGCTTAACTAGAGGCGACATCGCAAGAAAGCCTGACGCTGGCTGGGTCATTTCGTCGTAGCCGAAGAGAAAGCCCTTGCGCAGGAACGAAAATCGCCGAGGAGAGACAATGATTTCGTAGCTGCGGCGGATCGTCGCGCTTATAGACCCACCGAGATGGACAAGGTGCTCTGCCTGCGATGGGTTCCTTTTCGCTCCACGCGCGAGCAGCCTGAGTGAGAGATCACCAACGGCTAGAAGGCTTTCGAACGTGTCGCCACACACTGGATACAGTGGTAAAACACCTTGTGCAGCCGAGGTCAACGAGGAGAAGTGGACAGCGATGCATCGTATGAGAGTCCACACGACTCGTTTCAGATGTAGTTCAGGAACTTCACAGTCTGCACAAGTCTTGGCGTCCGCGTTGCTTGGAGTGGGCTTGATCATCAATCGGATACTGTCACTTTGCCCAGTAAGCTGGGAGTCCTCTCTGTCCGCGCCGCCGCCGCCATACGTCTGCTCGATCTGGTGGAGAATCTGGACGATACCGAGATCATTGATGAATTGATACTGCGCCGGCGTGAAATGGAAGAGGCTCAGACAGCGCAAAATCACCAAAAGCACCCGCTCGGAAGGCCGTTGCTGCCCAGCGTCCAGTGGATTGAGCACGAATTCGCTCGCTTTATCAAGCATCAGCTGCGCCACCACGGATATCACCTCATTTTGCGCGTTTCGACGACGTTCGCGGTACACTAAACTCGTATTCGGAACCGAAATGAGACTTCGTTGAGCGTACGCGCCGTCGCTTTGTTTTGATGAGGCCGACAGCTCTAGTACTTGGGACAGTCTCTGTAGGAGGGCCACGCGAACGCCTTCCAGGCGTGGCACCTGGATGAACTGCCACAACAACTCGAAGCCACGCGACGAGCAGCTCAATCGTCGGCACGGTTCAATCAGCAATTCATGGGCGAACCAAATGAGCTCGCCGCTAATGTCCTCGGTCGTAACGAAGTCGAGTGCTTCCGTGGCTCTCTTGTTTGTCGCAAACAGCTTACCGGACACCACTGCGGCCTTCCACCGAACCACAACGTGAAAAATCGTACGGACACGACGCCACCGACTCAACGGAAATGCGAATAAGAACGGGAGCATGTCAGGGCCAAACCCTGAACTCATGTGTGATCGAAACGATGCGTTGAGCGGTGAGAACCCCACCTTCGTAGATGCGACGAAGACGTAAGCGGGGTCCCAAGGAGCAACAAAGCCACTGTCTAGCAAGTTCAGTCGATGCTCCTCGTCTTCTTCCACGTTGAGAAGCAAAAGCAAGTGCGATCGGTCGATGATGGAACGTTGTCGGTCAGATATCGCAACTTGTGCTTCACCGCTTGTGGAGACATTCTTGATTGCTGTCCGCTTTGCCACAAATCGACGCCGCATATCAGCGACTACTTTCCACACGCTCATCAAGCAGCGCGGGGGTGAGTTCGAAATGTGGTCGGGCAATCGTCTTCTCAAACCAACAGAGAAAGCGAACAGCGATAGGGACAAGTTGTGCAGAAGCGCCGCGAAGAAGGTATCTTCAAGCTGAGCTTCGGTCCATCCAGGAAGCGCCGTGCCGTGGTTCGCATATGCTAAATCAGCTTGCGGTTGTTTCTGCATTTGCGACTGGCGCACAAGCATTCTGTACGCTGGATCGTGTTTTGCTTGCGCTTCCCTTATCCACTGACACAGCGAGTGGGCAGCATCCTTCAGTCGTCCGCTGTCACCGACGGTATTAAAGCCTGCCATGCACCGTAGGAACAGCTTTGCCTGTGTCTCACTCACGCAGCGAAGCGTATCAGCACCTCCGTCAGCCATCGGTGTGGCCTCATCGTCATAGCCGTCTTGTAAACTCGGCAAAATGAGCTGGAACCTTGGAACCGTAGTGATTGAACACGCAGATGGCAGAGAAGGTGCGTGCGGCACCGCTCGGTCCATCCCCACATTCGATACCGCGGATTTGAAGACGAAGTCAGCGGAAATACCGCCTGAAAACAGCGCCGCGGTGCGCCATTTAACCAGTACCGGCCCGTTGGCGCGATGCGATGTCGATTCGGCTGCAGGCGCGAGTTCACGGAGCGGGTCGCCGAGGGAGATTGTTGCCACCATTTCGGCACACACCACCACCAGTTCTTTTTCGAGAAGGAGAGACCAAGGTGATGCCAATGCATCCGTCACCGACAACTTCGTCGCGTTGGTGGCCTTATCTGGGCGAGATGAGGCGGTGCCCTGTGATGGACGACGAGCAGTTGACCCACCAGATTTCTGCCTCGACGATCCAACAGGTACAGCCGCGGGCATGATCGACTTCCCCAGGTGGTCCACGATCTCTGTGGTCGACGATCGTTTTACAGCTTCATTAGTCGAGTTCCATTGGTCGAGGAACGTGGAAACTGATATGAGCGGTTGCGCGAGACTGACTGCAAAGGCAGGCACATGCGCAAACGAGAGCAAGCCGTCCACGAGAGGAGGAAGCACGCGGCCGACGATCGACTGCTCCAATGCCCCAGCTAAATGCTCGTTGAACTCCGACTCTGCGAAGATGTCCGCTCGATTTTCCCCGCACGACGGGCTCACTTGATTTCGCGATAGCAGCTGTAGGAGGATGTCGCTCGAATGTACGATCACACGAAGCGCGAAGCTCAGCAACCCGCTCCACGCGATGGGAAAGCCTTCCGCGTCGCTGGAATCATGGCCAATACGGAACGTCTGTGAGATCACGCTGGATAAGCGCCCGGCCATTCCCACGCCCTCAGCCGTGTGAAAAGCTTTCTTCCAGTCGCTACAACTCGTCGCAAAAGCACCCAGGTGTTTTAGAATTGCGTTGAGCAACGCGATCTTGGCATCGACGATAGCACGATTGGTAGCAGAACCCCCCACCTTCGGCTCAGTACCGACGTATCCACTCGAGTCTGCTTGCCTCAATTCTCGGGACGAGTCGATGCCAGCGATCTCTCCAATCGTTCGCATGAACTCCTTCTCCAACTGGTCAAGAAGACAGTCAACCACGCGGTCAAGAACCCGGAATGGCTCTGGCTGTGATACGCTCGAATCAAGTGGGAGAAACTTTACGAGGATACTGTCGTCGGTTAGTCGCCGAAGCAACGGTAGCAATAGATGCTGTCTCACTTTCGCATTTTTCACACCGCACGAAAGACACTCGATCGTCCGACACACGTCGCACCGCAAATCATCTTCGAGCGGAGTCGACTCCACCACTATCAGTAGGAATGCCAGGCGAGAGCACCGACAGGGGAAGAAGACTTCAAAACCGAGCATCAGCGTGTCGATGGCGTCCGACGAGAGTCGCCCTTTCTCGATCAACGTAAGCAGTGTGCTACGTGTGGCGTGGATTGAATCGCGGAGATTGTGTAGCTCGTTCTCGCCGTGGATGTCGCTCCTCGAGTCTTGCAATGACTCAGCACCAGCGTGATCCAGCGCGATTACCACATTGCCAACTCCTGAGAAAGTTAACTGGGCCAAGTTCGCATGCAGGATGCGAACACACACTTTCAGCAAATATTCTTGGAGAGCAGAAGTTGGACCAATCGATGTCTTGCGCGGTAGTCCGGGACTCGACACGTGGCTCGGCACGAGGCTGGAACTACTGATTGCATCGACTTTTTGATCGCTCAAGTGGTCAATCAGTCGGCACAGACTTGAAAATGTTGAGCTGTGGACGTGGATCGTGTACACGTCGAAGCATTCGTCGAGTAAATCGCTGACGTCGACATGGCCGTGTGCGGATAGAAGGCGATCAACGAAACTCGCCGGCAGTTGAGCTGCTGGTGGATATAATGGTCCTCTTTTCTGCAGGCATGGTGCTACGAGGCGGTCGAGTTGCGCGAAGACGATGACGGCAACATCCACCGAGTCTCCAATTACTCGTGGTGCGCGATAGGTGATGCTGTCTCTGGCATCTGATTCGTCATGCTGCCCGAACTCACGAGTACCGATCAGACTCAATCCTGCTTCCGCGTCTGTATAAATATGCTGCTGCGATTCGCGCTGCCGATCCTCAGTTCGCCCATCGTCTACATCTCCGTCAAAACTCGGATCCCCCGCCAGTGGCTCGTCTTGATGGCGGCTAGCGTCACTTGGCTTCGAATGATGTGGTTGCAGGTTACCAGGGACTGCTGGAGATTTGGGCTCCTGAATTGTCTTCGCATCGAATATTTCCTTCACGAAGGGATGCGATAGGATCGCGCCTGAGCTGAAAGAAGTGCTGTTGTGGAATGGTTTATCGTGACTGGCGATCTCCATCGATTCATCGACTTCAAATGAGCGGGCTGCTTGCTCTTGCTCTTCGTCACCGTCGTCTTCCTTGCCGCCCGTCAGCACGAGCGTGTGATAGAATCCTGCAGCCACCATCGCAACTCGCTTCCCCACGAAATCGTCCATCGGGAAAGGGTATAGGCGCTCATTGGCGTCGCCCGTGCCTAATTGCCCGTGGTTGTTCCGGCCAAATACATACAGCACGCCATTGTCCGACACGGCCACGGTGTGGTAACATCCACACGCGAAACGCACGATTTCTTTACCCTCGAGGTCTTCGATGAGCTGAGGCACTGCAAATCGCTGCTGCTGGAGCTGGATATTAGCCACATTGGAGCTGCTAGCTTTCCCCAACCCAAGCTGACCGTAATCGTTGCGTCCGAATCCAAAGAGGTGCGCACCAGCGCAAAGCACGATCGAGTGATAGTAACCGCAACGAACTTCCAAGCACGTCTGCCGCTCGAGTCCAACCTTGACTAGCACAGGTGCGAGTTGATTCTCCACCGTCTCAACACCGAGTTGGCCGTAGTCATTCTTGCCGAAAGCGAATAGCTTGCCGGATGCAGTAGCGACCATAGTGTGATACTGGCCACACGCAATGGAGATGATGTGCTGGTCATGAAGTGCCTCGACGGATTGTGGCACCTTTCGATCAATCGTGTCAGCGTGTCCAAGCTGTCCGTAGTCGTTGCGACCGAAAGTGTACACCAAGCTGTGGCCGTTTGCTCCGCCGTCGCACGTGATTGCCGTGTGGTAATAACTGCACGACACGAGCCGCACGAATTTACCTTCAATGCCCCGCATGATCTTGGGAACTGCTTCGCTCTGCGTGTTTCCGTGACCAAGCTGGCCGCGATAATTGTATCCACAAGATGCTGCTCGTCCGTCTTGAGTGACCAAGATCGTGTGTTCACATCCGTTGTACGCATGTACCTGAGTAATTGGAGTATCTCCAAGCTTCTGCACTTCTGTGAGATGGTTGATTCGTGTCGTCACGCCCTGACCACACTGCCCGTTGTCGTTATAGCCGCATGTCCACACGACGCCGTCGGCACTCAGGACGATGCTGTGCTCATTGCCGGCGCTCACTTGAATGATGTCCTTCTGATGAAGCGCATCGACGCGCTCGAATGACTTGCGCGTGTTGGTGTCGCCGTGGCCCAGCTCACCATAAGAGTTCTGTCCGCAACTCCATACTTCACGGTCGTCATCAGATCCTTCAGTGTGGTGCTGTGCCAGAGATCCTGTCGTAGGCTCTGTGCCCAAGCTCGACGCAGTCCGCATGGAAGCCTGACGGTTTGGTGCCACTGGTTTGATGAGATCCATCTCCTTCAACACTGCGCCAACACTGAGCGGCAGAAATCTCGGGCACGGCGCAATCAAAGGTTCGTGCCTCGGTGATTGACCAAGCGGCGTGATTTCGCTGCGAGCAGACGCGGCGTCCAGCGAGTACGTGACGCCTGCCTCCAGTGCGAGGTTGTTGAGATCGTCCTTGGAGGCCTTGGAGTGGTGCTTGCCATTCAGCGAGAAGGTTTGGGCGGATGAATGATGCGGAACAGATGCGCGATGGACTACGGTTGCAGCGTTGGACCCGCTGACTTGCGCGAGGATGGTCTTCATATGTGTGACAACGAGGTTCTTTGGCGCTGCCTTCCGCTTCACGTTTGCTGAGAGAAGCTGGTCCACCACTGTGGTTTGGCCATCGATATCTCGTTTCGGGATGTAGTCTGTTCGCTGCTTGTGCACTTGCTTCAGTCTCTGCTCGACAGCAAAATTCGCCAGTTCGTCGGACAAGTCCCCGCGCTCGTCGTCAAGCACGTCGTCCGTTTCGAACTCCTTCAGATGAATGGTGTTTCGCATCCTCGCGGACTTCAGAGCGGGCAAGGTAACAACAGCATTGCTCGACTTGGAAGTTGTTGTCGAAGATGTACCTGAGATTGACATTCCACCGGCTTCAAGGGGCTTGGCACTCGAGTCTTTCGCATCGCGAACGCCCAGCAAAACACTCAGCACGACGAGGAAATCGCGCACCGAGCCAGCGGCAGCAGCGAGATGGATAAGGCAATTTAATGCTCTCGTGCGGTCGGCGACGCTGAACTCGGTTGCTACGAGCGGGTGTCGCCGAGGCGAGACACCGCCATCCCGCTTCTCGAGCGATACCACCCCACCTCCACCGGCGACGACCATGAGCAAGAAACCCTGGAGCTGTCGAACGAGCCCACGCGTGTCTGCGCTACCATCGCCGCTGAGGAGTCGTGCATTCGACGATGTGTCGACCTTGCGCTTCGCTATCAATGACAGCGGCGTGAGAGTCTCCACCAGAGCAGCAATCTCATGGAACAGCTCGCGCCTCGCTTGGCCCGTCCCGAGCG
Organism: Pythium pyrilobum; assembly: GCA_023335905.1. Classification (NCBI taxonomy): domain Eukaryota; phylum Oomycota; class Peronosporomycetes; order Pythiales; family Pythiaceae; genus Pythium; species Pythium pyrilobum. The sequence continues at coordinate 2,993 of JAADVV010000402.1, read as the reverse complement.
TCGACATCTCGAGCGAGTTGCTAATCATTTCCACGACGAGCACGACTGCAAACGTCGCTTCCAGTGACTCGACGTTTTCGCTTCTCTGAGCTGGGACTTCAATCGTGGATGCGTCACTAGGAGCGTCTCCGATGAATTGCTTCTTGTTCCGAACCACGCGCACGACCGACTGGAACGCTGTCGCTGCCGCCCGAAAGTGTTGGTGCTGTAGCGTCACGGCGTCGTACACGTCCCTCAGAATCTGCTTGCGCAGCGCAACGACCTCGGCCACAGGATCTGCCACGAAACACTCGCGCGCGAGTTGTTCCTGCAGATGGCACAACAGAAACGCCGCACGTCGCGCGGGCGGCATCTCGCCCAGCAACACCAGCGCGGTCATCAGCTCGTCGTCCCTTTTCTCATCCATCTTAGCACGCTGCTCCATTGTCCACTGTCGCCCCGCCCCGTCCGCCAGGCCATCTCCCGCCTCATCCTCCGACTGGTCACCTTCATCTTTGCGCTTCAAGAGCGCGGTCCACAGCGCGCGTCCGCTGCCCCCCCTTCGCCCACCTCTCTTCGTGGCATCCACAAAGAGGTCGGCGCGTGGACGCTGGCGGCGGCTGCCTCCATTGGCCTCGGCGGCGCGGCGCGCACCGGCGATCGTCTCCTGGCGCCGCAGCTGCTTGCTCAGAAACTCGTCGTCGCGCAGCTGCTCCAGCGCCACGCGGGCCCACCGCGGGTCCACGCGGCGCGCGTGCGTTGTGCTCTCTGTTTGGCCCATCTGCGCGTCCTCTAGTGGCCTGGAAGCCGCGGAAATAGCGCATCGAATGGTCGCGGGCTGAGCGGATTCGCTGGTTCTTCCATGTTGGAGCTTTCCCTTGGAGCGAGAGTTTATGGTGCGACGACGATTCGAACATACTAGTAGGGTTACAGTGTAACTGGTTGAAGCGTAACGTGTCAATTCATTTTTTTGAATTGATCTAAACGTAAACTTCATGAAACCAGAATCCCTCCAGGACATGTGGTCCACAGGGATTTAGGAGGCTTGAATCAAGCTCAGCTCGATTTGGCTTGGCTCGAGAGGGCAATTGACTTGTTGCTCGAGTCCATGCAATTCCATCATTCAGCACCACACAACCAGCATGGGATTAGCTGAGGATCGCGCGCGCGCGGACGCGTACTTCCACGCGACGGCGGCGCCGCAGACGCAGCGGAAGCACCGCGAGGCGCTCGAGGCCTTCCTCGACCACCACCGCGCGGCTGGCAAGTGTGTGGCCGTCGTGACGTCCGGCGGGACGACCGTGCCGCTCGAAAAGAACACGGTTCGGTTTCTCGACAATTTCTCCACGGGGTCGCGCGGCGCCGCCTCTGTGGAGAGTCTGCTCGGTCTGGGGTACGCTGTCGTGTACCTGCATCGCCCTGGCTCGGTCGCACCCTTCGCCCGCCACATCCAGAAGGCCACCGCGAAGAACGTGGATCTCGATGTGCTCGACCACCTTGAGGTCGCCAAGCAGGCCAACTCGCAGCACACCAATATTCAGCTGCGCTTCGATGGCGAGCAGGACAGACGCCACGTAATCAACGCACTGCAGAGCTACCGCTCGGTCGTGCAGGCCAACTCGCTGCTCGCTTTGCCGTTCACGTCAGTCGACGATTATTTTTTCCTGCTCAAGCTCATCGCCGAGAGCCTCGCGCCGTGGAAGGAGCGCGCAATGTTCTACCTCGCGGCCGCGGTCAGCGACTTCTACATCCCACAGAGCGAGATGGCCGAGCACAAGATCCAATCGCGCGATGGACCGCTTGCGCTGCACCTTCAGCAGGTGCCCAAGCTGCTCGGTGTGCTGCGTCGCGACTGGGCACCCCACGCGTTCTTTGTGTCGTTCAAGCTCGAGACCGACTGGGATTTGCTGCGCAAGAAGGCTAAAATGGCCGTCGAGAAGTACGCGATGCACCTCGTGGTTGCCAACGAACTGCGTTCGCGGTTCGATGAGGTACTGCTGATCACGGATAAGGACGAGCGTACGATCGAGCGCCCCAAGGACGCCGACGACATCGAGCCCACGCTGATCGACGCGATCGCTGGCATCCACTTCAAGTACATTGCCTCGCGAGACGTGACCGTGCCGGAGGAGCTGGGCAACCGCTTGCCGCCGGGGGAGCGTCGCCCGTGGCGGAGACGCCTGCCGCCGCGCGTGCAGTCGGCCGTGGCCGTGCTGGAACAGCACCAGGAGGAGATCCTCGCGGTCGTGCTCGGAGGCGTGCTCTCAGTGATGCTCAACATGCTGCAGAACAGCATGCGCCGTCGCTAAGCCGCCTCTGTCTGCGGTAGACACGTAGAGACCTACAGAAAAGTGTCGCGTTTTCCGGATACACTTTACTTTTTGCTTTATGCGCTGTTGTCGGGCGTGGAGCTGCTCAGTCCCTTGAGGAACTCCTGCTTGGTCGGGTCGTTCTTCATGCCGCCCATGCAGTTGGGCGATGCCTGCACGGCGCCGCTGCTGGACTCCCACTGCGCGGGCGTCTTGCCCAGAATGGATAGCGCGTGGACGCCGCCGGCGAGCTCGTCCTGCAGCACGGCGTTCACCATGCGATGTCTCTGCAGCAGCGGCTTGCCCTCGAACTCGGTGCTCACGACCACGACCTTGAAATGCGTCTCCGCGCCCTTGGGCACGTTGTGCATGTAGCTCTCATTGAGCACGTCCAAGTGCACCGGCGAGAACGCGTCGCTGAGCTTGGCGCGGATGCGCAGCGCAATCGGACCGTCTACAGTCGTCGCCATTGTGCGGAGAAGAAGCGTCTAAAGAAATATAGAACCGAGATGAGCACGCGAGGGCCATGCAGCAGGTTAGTGGTGGCGCTGGTGCGAATGCCTATCGTACCTGTTGGCGGATGCGTCCAGCGGCGCGAGAGCGAATGTGAGTCAGCATCGTGCGCCGGACTTGCGCAGCTAACGGTCGCGTCGCAGCGGAGAGAGTCCCCCCAATCGCTCGGGGTGGGGGGGGGGGGGGGGGGGG
>JAADVV010000401.1:0-16999 GCA_023335905.1 Pythium pyrilobum | reverse complement strand
CCCCCCCCCCCCCCTCGTGTTTTCCCTCGCGAACAAAAAACCAGATCGCAACTGATCGCAACTGGGAACAGAAGCCACCAAGACAAACTGATCCGCCTGAAAACAAAGAGACTAGCCTAATATTACATTTTGCAGGTTTGTTTTTGGCATCGCCAAGATACCAATACCAAAATCCACTCCACGTCGCCACCATGTACTGCTTTTATCGTCACACGAAGCGAAAGCACAAATGAATTTTCGTTTTTGTTTGGTTTGGTTTGGATCGCACGCCTCGCCACGGCACGACTACGCAAAGACGTTCTGCTGCTCCTCGTCGATGGTCATCGTGTCCTCCTCGGGCGCCTCGAGAGCGCTGAAGTTCATGAAGTGGGTCTTGCGGTGGATCTCGTGGTAAAATTCCTTCGGGTTGCCCAGCTTGAGGTCGTACTTCATGCCCGTGTTGTGCTTGACGCCCATGAAGTTGTAGTTCCACACTTCCTCCTCGGGCACCATGTAGAAGCCCAGGAACCGGTCCGACAGCAGCATCTGCACCTTCTCGTAGTGGGTTGGTGCGTAACCAGCGGGGTTCGCTCCGCTGTCCTTGTTCTGGCGACCCCATTCGTAGCCTCCGGGCGTGAGCTTGTACGCCGTGAGCGAGCACGAGCCAGGCGTGAAGCTGCACACAACAACAATAAAAAATCGTCAGTCCCACAGTCGCCTCATCTCCAGTCATGGGTATCACGACTGCTACGCACCTGCACGTGATGATCACGGCCTTCTCGCCGTCCCACGCAGCGTTCTCCGACATGATCTTGGAGTGGAAGGTCACATCCTGCGGCGGCAGATGCGGCAACTCGTTCGGCTGAGTGTGGATCCAGCCCAAAGCCTCCATCCCTTCCAGGTACTCGTGCTCGGGCAGGTTGATTGGCATGCTCACATTCTGGTGCGTGCCCAGCTGCGGAGGCATCACGATACAACGGATTTCCTTCACATGCGGGTTGTCCGGAGGACTGACACCGTAGATCAGACCGCAGATCTGTGTTCGCAAGTCCGCGATCGTGATGAATTTGTTGAGCACGTTCTTCGGCAACACGTACGTGTAACCAGTTTCACGAATGTCGTCCGACGACACGTAGATGTGGTTGGTTCGCAGGTGAAGGTTAGTCGCGGAGATTGCTCGCACACGCCAATCGGTCTTCGACGCAAACGACTGCTGCTCGTACTGGCTCGTTGTTGTGATAACCATTTCATCACCGTGGACGTTCACCGTCTTGGTCGTCACCGCCGTCAGTTGGCTCTGCTCGCGCGTCTGCTTCTCGACCTCGGCCATCTGCTGTCGCTGCAACGAAGGTGCCGAGATTTCCATACCGAGAATGATGTCGCGAATCTCCGACTGCGTCAGCGACGCCACATTGACGTTGTTCTTCTTGCCGTAGTCAGCCAAAATGAGATCCTTCAGCTGCACTTCCACCTTCAGCCACTGTTCATCAGTGAGCGATGGCCACACGTGATGAGGCTGCGTCACCGTCTCGGCATCAGGACGGAGCAGAACCTTCGTACGATCGTTGCTCACATGAAGAGCACGCAAGATCAGAATCAATCGCGAGAATGCCGTGTACGAGGTGATGGAGTTGAGCCAGTCGTCGTAGATGTTGAACAGCACCATCTGCGGCTCGGTGGCCTTCAAGATCAGGTCGCCGAACTTCTCGATCTTCAAGCACGCCTGGAACGGTAACTGAAGCTCACTGCCCTTGATCACGATGTTGGGGAAATCCAGAAGATGCACTTCGAGCGGATCAAGCATACCCTTTCGCGTCACGATAATTTGCTTCGGCTGCTCTTCGACTGGGAGCGAGCGGATGAGAGCAGCAACTTCTTCTGCCGTCTTCCACTTCGCGAGCTGACCCAGTCGCTTTTGGCCAGCCCACACAGACGTGTGAATGATCTTGAGGAAGAGCTGGCCCGTGCGTGGGTTGAAGATGAAGATGGCACCGTTGATCGGCTTGGTCGTCAAGTTACCTTCAAACGTCTTGTGGATCGTCACGCGGTACACATTGGTATCGTCCACAAACCAAATGATCTGGTTCGAGAACAACTCACCGTAGTTCTGGCTCGACAAGTACGGTTCGGTCGGCTCCGACGAGTAGAGCTGCAAGCCCTTACGGATTCGCTCACGCAAGACGTAAAGCGCTGGGTTCGCCTTCATGATCTTCGCCATAGCTTGCTGCATGAGTGGCTTGCATCCCGGGAACCAGTTTCCATAGCCACTGTACAGATTGTACGCCAAATCGACTGCAAGCAGTACACCAGTCGGGGATGGGTAGATGGTCATGTTGTCCGTCGTGTAGTCCAGGAACTTGGCACGCGCGTATCGTTCGATATCGTGCGAGTCGAAATCACCCCATCGAAGCTGCACATCGATCCAATACTTGGTACTTGTTGAGCCGTCATAGCTGTCCTTCGTGTCATGCAACAGAGTCGGACGACTCATTTGCCACTTGTAAGCGGCGAAGAGCAGCACATCCGCACAGGATGAGTTCATCTTGTAGGACTTTCGCGGGTGAATCGTCTCCTTCTGCACGTTCTCAATCTCCAGAGCATCGAGTTCCTGGTCGAACACCTGGCAAAGATCCATGACTACCGACTCGTGGATCTTTTGCCACAAGTGAGCCCGGAAGATCTGGATCAACGAGATCTTGAGCGTCGGGATCTTGCCGTGCATGAAAATACCAGTGAGGTCGAGCTGCACTTGGAAGCCAACGTACACGTTGGCACGGTTAATTGTCGGAGACCACCAAAGTGTGAATCGACGGTTCGGGATCTGGTTCAAACCTGAACGCTGGGCGTTCGTCAGCTTCTTGTACTTCATACTCTCTTCGAACCCAGACGCCTTCTCCCAGAACAGGCCCTCCCAAGTCGGGAAGTACGTGCCCTTGAACAGCGTGTGCTCGAGAATGCCTTCGACACCACCAAGCGCCTGGATCACATCGGTACGGTAATTATTCAAGTTCCACAGCTTGCCATCATGACGTTGGTGCGTCCACCAGAACGGATTCTGTCGCAACACTTGGTACCGCTTAAAGTCGGTTCGCACACGCCAGCCCTTGTCGTACGCGAGTGTGTGACGATCCTTCTGGAACAGTGTGTTGATACGCGGGATACCTCGATCCCACGAGTCTTCCAAATCCTCGAGCGTCAATCGACGGTTCTGTGCATTCGCTTCTTGACGCTTCAGCGCGTACTCCGCCCACACACGCTGCGAGTCGATGAATTCAGACTCCCACGGCTGCATGTAACGGAACAGGTTTGGAATCAACTGGTCGTCTTCGTGGGACATACCCGAGCGGAAATGGGTCACTCCCGAGTCAGTCTGCTTGGAGTACCGCAAGTCTGACTGCGGAATTAACACGTGGCCCATCGAAAGCATACCCAAGCCTCCAAGCTCCTTTGGAGTGTAGAATACCACGGGCGGGAAACGCGACGGCATTTTCGAGTTGAGGCCGATCTTGATACGGGTCTGCATCTTGTTTTCACATTTCACAAGCAAATCGAGAAGTTCCTGAGTCTGGACGACAGCCTCACGGTAGTACGTCATCAAGCCGATCAGGGCCGAGTTCCACTTGTTCGCAACCTTGGTGAAGGTGGTACTGCCGGAAGACATGAGGATCTGGCGGATTCGGTTCTCGAAGGAGCGCATCGACTCGTCATCCACGCGCAGGTACGCCTGTGCGGTGCGCTCCTTGGTGGCTTCGTTTTGCAAAATCCACACACCGTCCTTGTGCGTGAAGTCTTCGTCAATGGCGCGAATCTTCGGCAGAATGCGCACCTCGAAACCGCTCATGCTGAACAGAACGTTCGGGTTGTCCTTCGAGTACACCGACAAGAAGCTGTTCTCCCAATCAAACGTGGTCATCGAACGCGGCAAGCGGTTCTTCATGTCCCAGAACGTCGCGCGGCCCAGGTTCACGTCATGCTTCATCAGTCGCATACGAGCATCGCGCGGCCAGCACTTCTTGTTGTTGTACCCGACCACGTTTTCATTGTTCGGATCCGGGTGCTCGGTCAAGTATCGCTGGATCAGGTCGCGCGAGTCTTCAGCGTCGAATCGGAACACAATATACACCTTGTCAATGTAGCGCGTGTACAGTCGAATCGGGTGGCGCGTTTCAGTCGCTGTATCCTTAAACGACAAGTAGTCATTCGGCATCTCCGGTGGACCAGCAATTTCGGAAGCTCGCGTCAAACCCAGCAGCAGAAGATCGATGATCAAGCCGTAGTACTGGAAAATGAACGACGCGAACTGGAGGCCACGCACGAGACCGTACGAGTTTGTGTGCATCATATCCTTGTACGCGAGCACAACGTTGTTCTTGGCAGTCATGTAGTCGGCAATGTTGTGATCCACAATCAGGCGCAGCAGACGGTTGAGCACAGTCAAATCGATCTTCTCGTACACCTTCTCCAACTTCGTCTCCATCATCACCACGCATTCGTCGTTCTTTGTATCCCACACTTCATGCAGGTTGTTAATACCTTGGCACCACTTGTACACCAACAACGGTGGGGGCTCCGAGTCGCTTGGCTTGATCCACGATGGGAAGAGGTTGCGCTTGTCAGCCTCGTACCACAAGTACTGGTCCAGATACGCGTCCGTGATCTTCTCGAGCGGCTCGATGTCGGTGACCGGGGTGAGGTGGCTGTAGAGGTCCATGAACTCGATGTGGACTTCCTTGAACGCACGCTGGGTCAACAGGTGACGTTTGATTCTGGACAAGGCTTCGTGTGGATTGTCGTACGCCTGCTCGATCAAACCAAGTTCTTCACGCTGCGACTGGTTCAGACGACTATTCGCAGAGTAGTTCTCCTTGAGTCGCTCGAGCGCCAGGATGAGAAGCTTGGTGTCGTGCTTGTACGACAAAGGTGGGAACGGAATCGGCGAGAATTTGCGATTCTCGAGCCAGTGAACAGTCGTCGTGTACACAGCAACAGCCTCTTCAGCGGAAACGTACGGTCCATCCTTGAGGTAGTTATGCTGGCGCTCCTGCTCCGCCTTCAGCCACAAACGCGTCAGACGGCCAAGGTTCTTCTTACACACCGTTTTGTCAACGGTTGCGCCACGCTTGATACGCTCACGGTTGTAGTGAGCAACGTTCGTCCACCAATCTGCCTTGGACTTCACGTAGCGAAGAATCATGTTCTCAATCGGTGCCGGAAGCCCCGGCACCTTCCACGGGATGTTCGCCTTCCAGCAACGCCACGCCTCACTCAAGTGCTGCAAAATCGTTCGCGCCTTATTTGCCTTCACACCCTCGGGCATCATATCCAAGATGTCGTGCATAACAGCAGCACGCAACTCCAAGTCAAAGTGACTCTCGACACGCTGCTTCGTCACAGTCTTCGCGACACCCTTCGAGTGACGGCCTTCGAACTGACGAGCCAAGAGGTTACCGAGCCATCGCTCAAGTAAAGGGATGATACCACGCAGGAAGAACAACCAGACGCGCCAACCCGGAGCCCAGAAGCCGCAGCCCGGACCCTTGCCGACAGGACCGGTGTTAAATCGGTAGTAGATCAAGTGCTTCAGGTCCTTGCACATTCGCACTTGACGCATCAAACGGTACTTGTATCGGTACATGCCCGTGAGCTGGCCGACGTGAGCGAAAATGTACTGCAAGCCGTCAGCCAACTGGAACGCATCGACGTTGCCGAGTCGGTACTGTACGTGGGCATCGACAATGAGCTTGGTCAATCGCAAGATCTCTCGCGTCAAGTGGAAGGCGTTACCGAAACGCGACTTCTTTCGCTCCTTGGTGGTCAACGTCTTGATGGGCTTGAGGTTGAAGTTGTAATCCAGATGGAGGTAGTTGAGGTTCTTGCGATGGATCAGCAGGTTCAGCATGTTGTAGCCTTGGCGACACACCTGAAGACCGGCCTCGACCCAATCCAACTCCGTGCTCTGGAAAAACTTGGTCGATTTGAGCGCCTTGAAAAGGTACTTCTTGTTGAGGGCCTTCGGGGGTCGGTGGTGCAACGAGTTCAGCACCCAGCACTTGAGCAGCTTCTGATAACTCACGCGCACTTTCACTGGCTGACCAGGCGGACAGTGCTCCTGGAACCAGCGGTTAACGAGCGGGACGTCCACAGCACGCCGAGTGCGTCCAGTGCGCAGGTTAAATGGACGAGGCGCCCAGTACAGCGAGATACCGTTCGCCGTATTCTCATTGTACAGAGGCTCATCCGCCAAGATCGGCTCAAAGCCCATTGGGAGCTGGAACTCTTCATCTTCGTCATCGTCGTCGTTCTCGTCCTCGAGCTTCTTGTCGTTCGACCGGTTCACACGGAAGTGTGAGATCGGGTTGATGATCGGGTCAAAGTAAAACGCCGGCAGATCTGGATCTTCCGTCTTGATGTAGCACAACGCTGGTCGATGGTACGGCTGGATGTGCACCGATCGTGGGCGGCTGTTGTACAGGAAGGGGAACGCGACCTTGTACTCCGTTCGGATCTGGTGGCGGATGATGATCTTGTTGATGTCATTGAACTCGTTCCAGTCTTCATCGTCGTCATCCACATCGCGGAACAGCGGCTCGAACTTCGGTCCACCAGGGATCGCGACATTGAGGGCCTTGGCCGTGAAGAACGACTGCTTGTCGAACAAGTACTCGTAGTTCGGATCGATCAAGTCGCTAATCAGCTGGCCGGCAAGGCGGTGCAGATTGGCCATGATTGGCACGGGCAGCTTCCACTTGCGGTAGCTCGGCCCGTTCACAAACTTGGAATCGATCAGCGGCTTCGAGTCGTACAGCCACTCAATGACCGCCTCGTCGTCTTCTTCATCGAGCTCCATGGCGATTGCCTCTGGCGGCTCAATGTCGAGGATGTTGTCCCCATAGTCGAGCGGCGGTTCTTCATCGTCGAACGGCGGGAAACGCATACGCTTAAAGTGGCGACGGTCGCGCTTCTCACGACGCATCATGATCCACATCGTGCCCCACTGCGCGATGTACACAGGCTCGATGACCCACGGGATCTCGTTCACGAACGTGATTGCACCCGTGATGTGGTACAACACCTTGACGTCCTTGACTTGCTCCCACGGCATCGGCATGTTCTCGAGCAGCTTGAACAGCGCGTGCGGCACGTACTTGAGCGCACCAAGGTACACTCGCTTGTCGTGGCGGAACTTCTTCGAGCTCATATCGCCGTGGTCCTTGACGATCTTGCGCACGTGCTCGGCGGGCATGTCGTCCTTGATCGACTCGACAAACCCAAACTTGCGCTTCTCGCCGTACCGCTTCGCGTTCATCTTGGCCCAGCGGCGCGCGCGCTCCTCCAGCATCTTCGCGTGGGCCTCCTCTGGTGACAGGTTATCCTGCTTGGCCGCCTTGCTGGTCGGCGCGGCCGCGTGCCCGTTGCCGCCTCCATTCATCGACGGCGCGCGGTTGCCGCCGCCATTCGCCGCGACGTGCACGCCCGCGATGGGCGGTGGCGGCGGTGGCGGCGGCGGCACGCCACTGCCGTTGCCGAATCCCGAGGCCATGTCGTCACAGTCCGTTCTCTCTCGCAGTCTCTCTCTCTCACGCTCCGTACGGGATGTCTCTTCGCCGCTTCCCCCCCTTGTAATACTTCGCGCAACGATCCTCCCGAGGTTTCCCTTCGCCCTTTTGCCTTGGCTCCTTGTGGAGGCAAACGCGGCTCTGTTGGAATCGAACCAATGGAATAAAACCTAAAAACCTGCTCAACCCATTTACCTCTATACAAAGGTATGCGAGAAGAGAGGTATCGGCATTGAAGTGCAATCACAATAGAAAGAGCAAGGATCCGCAATGGCGAGTCCGAAGGATGCGACGGCGGCGGGGCATAATGCCGCCTCGGTGGGGTCGTACGCAGCTCAACCGGCCACAGGGGGAGGTTCGTTCCCAGGTGTAGAGGATTTGGGCGCGGGGCGTGACGAGATCCCCCTGCGGATCGTGCTCGGAGACGCGACGCTGGCGATGGGATCGTCGGGGCAATGGGAACTGGGTGAGTACTGTGGACGGTGCAAGTTGGCGTCACTGCTGTATGTCGTGGGCTCATGGATCGGATAAACTTGTAGAGCATTCGCCGCTGCAGGAATACATTGACCAGGCGAAGGAGCTGAGGGAGCGGAACGAGAAGCTCGAGCGGGAAAACGCGCAGCTGAAGGACAAGTGTTCCCGACTCACGGAGGAGTCCAATATGGAGAAATTTAAGTGCCAGCTACTCGTCGAAATGGTGGGTATATGTTACTTTGTCTCACCAACGGGCCCGCCCTCTCCACCTCGTCTAATCGCGTGATCGTGCTGTATAGCTCGCCCTATCCAGCCTGGACGAAGAGCGGAGCCGAGGCGAGGCCGAAGTGGAGCGCGCCAAGCTGTCGAGCATGAAGAGCGATCTCCAGTCGCTCATGGACGAGGCGCGCAAACAAGGCGTCGACGTGCGGAGACTCGGTGGCGTGCTCGCGGCCCCGTGAGCGGTGTGCTGCGTATGAAGTACTGTAACATTGAATCGCGCAGTTCCTATCGCGTGCGGATCAACGTTCCGCCCCACTGACGCGCCAAATGGCGTCTCCTCCTACGGTACATGCATCCGCCGAGCCGACTCGCATTCGCGCCAATGGCGCGTCACGCCACATGGCCACTCTGGTCAGCACGGGCGTTTTACACCCCAGGGGTAGTATCCCGCTTTTCCATTTTGCCACCGAGGGCGAGACTCGAGAGTGACATCGAAGAACTGTCAGTCAGTCCATGCGCGACGTGATGCGTGATGAGTGTATCCGTCAAAGCTTCTGGCTCCCAGCTTCTCATGGTGGGTGCTGCGCTCTCATCGAGAGCGCGCCTCAACTTGAGGCGCGCTCCAAGGCGCTTGAGGCCCTTGAGTCAAGGGTACTGCAGATGCATCCATTTCGCGCTGTATGGGATTAGTTTGGGCAGCGAATTGGTGGGTGGGGGCGAGGTGGGGTATTACTTTCCAATATGCATAGATTGTTCGTACCGGATATGATTTGGTTGCTAACTGCTGACCTCGCCTTTACAAGAGGCCTCTGGCGCGCGAGGCATGATACCTCTAGAAATGGATAACGACAAAACGACAGGGGGGGGGTATAGGTCTCTCCTTTCCTTTTCGTCGTGGGTAAGCGAGAGAGAGAGAGAAAGAGTCAGCAGCTGGTCCTGGCGCGAGGGAAAGCGGAGCGCGGAGGAAGGTCACCGCAGGCGACTCACACGGTAGAAATCCGCGAGCAACGGAGGACGCGCGACGCGAGCGGCAAAGGAACGGAGAACGGACGTTCGTCCCTCGTACTTTATCCATCTCCACGCAGCAGTGGCGCTTCGGTAGGTCGACGCAGAAGACGGAGAGACCATGGGTGGCTGCTCCTCCAAGGACGCGTCGGTGGAGACGCAGCGCAAGGTCACGAGACATCAGGACGACCGGTACGCCCCGGAGAGCTCGAACGTGCTCGGCGGCAACAACGGCTACCCTCAGGAAGAGCGTCGGCAGCCACAGCCGCGGCCCAACTCGCGCCACGGAAGCCGCGACGGCGGGAGCCGCGATGGAAGCAGCCGAGACATCAGCAGCGGCAACAACAGCAACAACGGGAATGCGAACAACGGGAATGCCGCGGCTCGCCAGCCTCGCGGCCCACCGCGAGAGCCTTCCACGCGAGAGCCGCCTTCCAGAGGCGACACGGGTGGCGGATCGCGTCGCCCGAAGACGCGCCGTGCGGACACAGTCGACTTCGTCGAGTTCAAGGACAAGGAAAAGAACGTCGTTGAAATGATGCTGAACAGCAACAAGGGACTGCGAATGGCCGAGATCAATTTCCACGACCTCAAGCTCCAGAAGATTATCGGTGCGGGCGCGTTCGGTGAAGTCATCAAGGGCACGTACTGCGGCACGCCTGTCGTTGTCAAGCGTATGCTTCGTAACAAGATTAAAGAAGACAACCTGCGCATGTTTGGCGACGAGATTCAGCTCATGATGAATCTGCGCCACCCCAACATTGTCCAGGTACGAGTCCCATCGTTTACTCATTGACAGCGTGGCGAAGTCTAAGTCTCACCCTGCGTCGTTCTCTCGTGTACAGTTCATCGGCGCCAGTTGGAACTCGTACTCCAACATGTACGTCTGCCCCAATCACCTGGTGTACATCCTTTGGGCGTTGTTGCCTGACTCGGCCATTTTTGAATCGGCAGTTGTTTCGTGACGGAATTCCTGGAGCGCGGTGACCTCTTCGCTGTCCTCCGTAACCCAGAAAACAAGCTGACATGGGCTGAGCCGCTTCTGCGCATGACGATCGACACATCGCGCGGCATGGCGTACCTGCACAGTATGAAGCCTCCGATCATCCACCGTGACCTGAAGAGTATGAACATCCTCGTCAGGTACGCCACAGACATTTTGTCTCCCGATCTTGTTTGGGCTGTGTCTGATAAAGTGAATCTCTAAATGTAGCTCAACCTGGGGCTGCAAGGTCAGCGACTTCGGTCTGAGTCGTGAGAAGTCGGTCGACGAGACGATGAGTGTGACTGGCACACCGCTGTGGCTCCCACCTGAGATGATCCGCGGAGAGCGGTACACGGAGAAGGCTGATGTGTACAGCTTCGGTGTCGGTACGTACTGGATACTGCTTAGACCTTGTTGGCGATAGGTGCTGACGTTGCATTTCTATAGTGCTCTCCGAGTTGGATACCCGAAAGATTCCGTACCACGACATTAAGGCCAAGGGTGCCCGCAACAAAAAGGTATCGGGCAGCACGCTGATGCACATGGTTGCGTACGAGAACCTGCGCCCCTCGCTCAGCCCTCACTGCATGGACACGGTCCGCGACCTCTACGAGCGTTGCACGTCCGACGATCAGTCCTTGCGACCAACTTTCGAGGAAATCGTCCAGTACCTGGAGAACCAGGTCCGAAAGGAAGCATTGAAGCGCCAGGTAAGCTACCCGTGCACTCCTCTCCTGTGCTCGTTGACACTTTGCACTCACCGTTCGTTGCCTCTAACCTTCAGCACGAACGCTTCGATGAAGATCAAGAACCCGGCCCCACAGTTTCGTTGGAAGAACTGGGGGTCATGCACGCGACCAATTACGTCGATTAGACCCGCCGTGCCATGCACAAGAGAACCACGCGCCGGTGCCATACTGGATTGGGACCGATTATCCCTCCGCTCTCGCTTGATGCACCCACCTCGTGGCGTCGATGCTCCTGTTGACTCGGCACTACCCTTCCCAGTGGCAAGAATCACTGTGGCTTCCTCATCCAGATCGTTGATGCCCGTGCCGTTGTCAGCCTCTCTTTGCATGCTCTTTATTTCGTCGTCACTCTCTCCTGGTGTTGGATGTAATACAACTCGTCTCAACACTCCCCACCATTCGGTCTCATTGCGCGAAGGAACATGGCTACAGCAACAAGATCTGAACCTGCTTTAGTCGGTATTCACTTGGCCAGGGGTTCGTTGGTGGGGTGTCCACGTGTTCTCAACAGAGAGGGCGTCTGTAGTTTCAATACAACTGCCAAGTGAAGTGGTTTAAAACACGCTTTGCATCCGTTGAAGCTCGCAGATTCCGGTTTTAGCCGGACGCTCTTCCCATTGATGATCAAAAAAGCTCCCCTGGCGAAGAGATGTGTCGGGCCATGCAGTTCTCGATTTCTTTGAGGGGGAAGAAGAAGGAAGAAGCCTGAGAAGATGTGGAAGCTACTGTGTTCCGTGGCCGTGATGGCCTTTGCGGCCGTCGTCTCGGCGGAGGACGTCGTCGTGCTCACGCCCGAGAACTTTGATTCGGTCGTCGACGGCTCGAAGCACGTGCTCGTCGAGTTCTACGCGCCGTGGTGCGGCCACTGCAAGAACCTCGCGCCAGTGTACGAGACCGTGGCGTCGTCGTTCAAGAAGGTCAGCAACGTCGTCGTCGCCAAGGTCGACGCCGACGCCCACAAGGAGCTCGGCTCCAAGTACAAGGTGAACGGCTTCCCGACCATCAAGTACTTCCCCAAGGGCTCGACCTACGAGGAGGACTACAGCGGCGGCCGCAGCGAGGACGACTTTACCGCGTTTCTTAACGAGAAGGCGGGCACGAACGTGCGCATCGCCAAGCCGCCGAGCTTCGTCGCCGCGCTCGGTGAGTCGGACTTCGATGCCGAGGTGATCCAGTCGAAGAAGCACGTGCTGGTCGAATTCTACGCGCCGTGGTGTGGTCACTGCAAGAGCCTCGCGCCGACGTACGAGGAGGTCGGCAAGATCTTTGCCGGCGAGGAGAACGTGCTCATCGCCAAGGTGGACGCCACGGCCCACTCGAACCTCGGCTCGCGCTACGGCGTCAAGGGCTACCCGACGCTCAAGTACTTCGCACCTGGCTCGGACGACCCGGAGGACTACTCGAACGGCCGCGACAAGGCTTCGTTCGTGGACTTCATCAACGAGAAGGCGGGCACGCACCGTGACGCGGACGGCGGCCTCAAGGCGACGGCCGGCCGCGTGGAGCAGCTCGATGTGATCATCTCGGAGACGGGTGAGATCACGAGCAGCCTGCTCGAGAAGGCGGAGAGCCTCGTGGAGAAGCTCGCGGGCGACGCGGCCAAGCACGGCAACCTCTACATCAAGGCCATCAAGAAGATCCTCGACAAGGGCGACAAGTACGTCGCCAGCGAGATCAAGCGCCTCGACGCGCTGCTCGCGAACGACAACGTGACTCCGCAGAAGAAGACGCTGTTCTCGCTGCGCAAGAACATCCTCGAGTCGTTCCTCCAGAAGAAGGACGAATAAACGAGGGTCCATCCGTTCGTCTAGCGGAGGTAGTCCATGCCATCTTTCATGGTCGCATTAGATCGTCATCGGTAGGGAAACTCGTCGCGGATGCAACCAATAACCAACAAAGACCGAGTCGTTGTCTCTGGATTTGTTCTTCCTAGTTCCCTGCACCTCATCTTGCTTTCCACTACGTTGCACACAAGCGAGATGGCGTCTACTCTAACTATTCATGTGAGCGAAAGCCAAAAACATGGAACTTCTCGCCTAGACCGATGCCATTTCGGACAGCGTGTTGCGCAGCTTCTCGCCAAAGTTCTGGACGTCGACCAGCAGCCCCCTGTCGGCAGGGCAGCTGGGCACGCGGACACCACTCGACGAGCTCTGCATCTTGACTGTTCGATTCTGGAAATCAAAGGAAGGAGAAACAAGAGTCAGCATCGTGACCGAGACGTGAGGGTCCATGGATCGACACGCACCTCGAGGAAATAAATATCAACAGCACATCGGTCCCCGTACGACAAGCGCACGTGGGTCTGAGACCGCGGGATCAACACGAGCTCGGCAGGCACGAAGGACTTGTCGTCTCCACCATACGACTTCTCAGCGTAGTACCCCGTTTCTTCACCCGGCAGCTTCGTCTTGTAGCCAAGCTTCATCCCCTTGCCACCCTTCTTGCCCATGCCGAAGACTTTCATTCCATTCGAGCCACCGTTCGCCTCCTTGGCAAGTTCCGGCTCATGGCGGTAGAACTTGGCACAGAGCAGCTGGGATTCCACTACACTAGCGAGAATACCCATCGGGACGCACGTACGTTCCAGCGCCTCAAGTAACTGGGCAGGATCCGAATGGCCGTTCAGCGCAGACTGGATGAAGTGCATGAGAGGGTGCTCGGCCTTATGACTGTAGTTGACGACAAATCCCATCTTCTGCTTGAACTGAATCGTCACACGATACGTGACCATACCATCGGAGGAGGAGCCTGAGGCGATTGTTCGGCGTGGGTTCTTCGTTTGGCACGCGAGGACAATGGCGAACGGGTCGGCACTCTCAACATAGAAATGTCCGTCATCCTTGATGTCGTTGGTGTAGCGACCGACAGCGCGAAGCATGTTCTCCATCTTGACCGCGAGCTCACACAGGGGCTTCACAACGCAGATGAGTTCCACCATGAATACCTCGAGAGGGTTCTCGCTGAGATAGTCGCCCATGAGCACTGACGGCGGATAGCGGAAGATCAGCTGGCCGCGCTCATTTACATGGTGGCTTTGCTCCGCCATCAGGTGGTCCTTAGGATTCTTCGGAAGAACATACGCAAACGGAGGACGAGCCAACTGAAGACACAGCTCGAAGCCCCCGCCGTGTTTCAGGTGGCCCTGGATCGCAAGGATCTTGAGAGGCTCAGCGTTCACCTTGTCAGGGAAGGAGAGTGTCACGACCTGGCCACCTGTTCCAGCTCCAGAGCTAGAAGCAGCTTCCCCTGAGTACCGGATCTTCGATCGCCGACGCCGAGCAAAGTTGACGAAGTGCTGCAATTGCATCCGCTCACTGCAAATGTTGATAACATGCAAGAGCACCGACGCAATGTGAGGAATCGCCTCTGATTTCGAAGTGGACTTCTGCTCGATCCCGTGTGCAACACCATTCGAACCCTTGTGATCCCTCGCGCCATTCAACTTCTTAGCTGTTGACAAGTCCTCGGCGTTGCTGATTCTCGATCTCTTGTTACCAGGCTTGAGCGTCGTATCGTTGTTGCTTCGATGGCGCAAGCTCGATTGCAGATCTTCGTACTTAAACGCGGGGAATCGTTGGATGAACTGAACACCAGCTGGAGTCGACTGGGTACCACCAGCGGTTTGAAGTAGCGAAAAGCAAGGCAGACGAACGCAGTGTTCGGCAGCATCTGAATCCTCAACCGCAATGGTGTTCGACGACTCGACATCCGCGTACTTGTCGATCTCAATGACGAGGTAGCAAGTGGAATCCTTCGATGAGGTCAACTGGAAATACAAAGCCGTGTCCGATATGGAAAGATCTTCCACTTGGCTTCCTTGCTGCTGGCGAAACATGATGTAACGCTCCCAGTTGAGACTCAAGTTCCGGATGACTTCAATGCCCTTCAGCGACATGCCGATTTGGGCAATCTCGTGCGCAACAACTTCACAGAGCACTTTACGCACACTCGAGTGAATCACCTCACTTGCCTTGTCGTTGTTGCCGTCACCAGAGACGAGAACAAAATCGGCCGGAAACGTTGCATCACTGCCACCGACTTCGATTTTGCAGTGCGTGTTCAGCACTCTCTCCAGTTGACGAACAGCATTTTGTAGAACCGGATTCTTCGCTGCGGCATTGCAGTCAGCCGCAAACCGCCCCTCTCGGATGTCAAACGATATGCGAAGCGATTCCTCGAGACCACCGATATCGGAGCGGGCAACACGTAATTCCGAAGCACTGCATTCCAGTCGGACCTTCTCTCCAGTGATGAGTTGAGTAGAGGTTCCGCTCGTTTCATTGGTTTCAAGCACGAGACTGCGTTCGACGCTGTAGAGCGCTGCTGAGACGTGGGCACGCATAGCCGCAATCAGTAGGTTCTCCGCACTCAAAAGGTACATGTTCGACGGAACTTGGAGTGCCTTCCACAAATCCTTCTTCCCTGGCATACTTGGAGGCAACGACGGGCTTAAGGTCGTCGTCAATAACTGGCTCTTTGAGCTGTCGAATGAGAGTCGTAAGCACAGACTCGACTCGGGGAACGGCGGAATAGACTGAGACTGCTTCGATCCGTTGTTGGCAAATTCTCGGAGCTGCTGGACGAGTCGCTGCTGATCAGTTAGAGCCTGTGCTTCCTTTTTCACACACGCCTTCGGCCAGTAGCACAAGTCGAGGACGTTATGCTCGCGGTGAAACTTCACCAGCAGACGATTCTTCCAACGACCATCCATGAGGAGTTTTGCCTGCGCTGACAGAACTTGGAGAGCGAGCGCCGAGCAAAATTCTCGCATGATCTTGAACGCATCGACGAATGGCGTGTCCGACTTGTTCATCGTTCGCTGGACGAGATTCTTCAAGTGGTTGTAGTGAGCCGGGCCAGGTGCACTCGACTTGATGATGCGAAGCAAGCTGGTCGATGCGGACTTGGCATGGGCATCGAACGTGTGGGAGTCACTCAGCGCCGTGTTCACGCTGATCACGCGCCACAGACTGTCTGGCTCCTTGCCTTGAATTGTCAGCACGATCTCGAACTCTCCTTCGGCCTCGCAGGTCACAAAGCCGCCGTCGAGGTGGATGTTCGTGAATTGCTCGGGGATCTCAGCTTCAATGAGACGGAAGCGGATGAGGTCGTTCACCTCGCGCGTCGCTGTCTCAACGTCCACCGGTGGAAGCTCTCGTGGAAACATAGCATTCTTCGCGATCGTTGGGAACCGGAGATAGCTTCCACCATAGAGCACGTCGACCGCAGTGCTGAGGTCGTATCGCCGCTCCTTGGCGCGATCCAAGTCTGCGTGCATGAAGAACAGTCGATCGTTCGTCTCGTTGGTCTGATTGCGATACATCTCCGCTTGGCCCAGTAACTCGTCGCACTGCTGGAGCAGCGGAGACTGAACCGACCACTTAAGCACTGCCAGCAACTGGGAAAAGCGCTTGCGGGCGGTCAGTAGTTGCGCGAGAAGGGGTTCGCGGCGTTCATCCTCGCGCAGCGTCGGCAGTTGCAGCAGCAGCGCGCGGAAGTCCTCGTAGCTCTTATCGACCGCGCGGTGCACGAGCTCCGAAGCCTTGACGGTCGTTCTCGCGGGCGGCGGGAAGTCTCCCATTGTCACAAACTCTCTCTCGTGTCGTCAAAGAGCAGAGGCTCGCTCCTTCCCCCAGGGTTCCTTCCTTCCTCGAGCTGTGCTGGTCCGTTTCTCTGTCAAATCGGGCGCGTCAGCTCACGCAGCTTCACACACCAGTCGGCGGATACACACTCTCTCCCTCTTCCTAAGTGTCCTCTGTCCCTCACCGCGGCGTCCTCGCGGTGTTCTCCTGGTCGCAGCGGTCGCCGATTTCCCTCCCCCGCGCTTCCTCGCGAGATGCCGCTTCCTTCACCTTTCCTCAAAACACCCGCCCCACCCACGCCTCAGCGCCACCGTCACTCTGGCGAGGGAGAAGCGAAAAACCTCACGACAAGGTTTTACTTTCCATGACCATACCGACCTTCAATAATCACCGGTTTTTTCGGTTTGAAATTGAAGTTGCTCAGTCAGCGGGAGTGTTGGGGGG
>JAADVV010000400.1:0-17006 GCA_023335905.1 Pythium pyrilobum | reverse complement strand
CCCCCCCCCCCCTCTTTCACTCACACGCGCCTCTTTGCGGTAGGTACCGTTTACACGGGTGGAAGGGTACACACGTGCCAGAACCCACAACCCACCAAATGCTCATATCCCAGAAACGGGTTTTATCACAAGAACCCGCCGAGCCCATGTTCGGCTAGCCCTCTTGCGGTTCTTTAGGCGATGAAAAAGCGATTTTTTTCGTAGGTGCAAGACGCGGGTCGTGGGTTATACGGGTTAAAAACCCGTGGGTCTGAATGCTGTGCAGCTGCCAGTGCAAGTGCAGGGCGTTGGCCTGATGCAAGGGAGCCACATGGGCCGGCTCGTCTTACCCCGAACCCTCACCGGATAGTCAAGTCGAAACATTCCCTTTTCGGAGAACAGCGCAACGGAACACCCCTCCAAACTATAATAGTGATGTTATGGGAGCACTTCAGAAGCTTTCTGAAATGTTTTTGAGTCTACGCAATCCTACAAAAACCTACGAAAATCCACAAAAACTTGCATCGGGGTCGCTGCTGTCGCATTTTGAGTCGATGAGGAAGCCGCTTCGTCAACGCCCACGTCGTCGTCGAACTCGACACTCTCGGGTCTCGACATTTCTCGTGCTAGATCGATGTTTTCGTTCATGAGAGCTCCACTGTTGATGTAGATGTACGCGAGCATCTCGATCTTCGCAATGTGATGGTTGCGCTACTTGGTATATGCATGTGGTCGAATATGCTGCATGCTCTCTCGCTTGCCGCCGACGAGGTAGGAATCGCGAATATGTACTTGACCGCAATCCAAGAGCCGAGGTGATGGCGCTGGGCTGCGAGTAGGAGATCCATGTCTCTGTTGTCGAGGTTCGACCTCATTGAGAGGTGGCGGATCTGGAGTTTCCATTTGGACATGCGACGCCCGCTGCACGAAAAACCGTTAATTACTGCCATTACTGGGATTATGCAGCTTTTTGTAGGTACTGAAATTATTCAGTATATTTCGTTGTATTCCGAGCCTTCTGAAATCGGTTTTCAATAACACCACAACTCCAAACGGATGGTCGACACCGCTCTCTATTATAGTTGATAGAGAGTGATGGTGGATGTTCTCGTCCTCACGAATGGCCTCTTCAACCGGACGACGGATCCGAGTGACCGACCCGTCCACTGCTGTACTGGCTCCATGCTTCCTTCTCGCTTCAACCTGCGGCGGCGCGTCTCCGTTAAACGCCACTCTCGCATTCGCGCGAGATCCCCGCAGCCAACCGCATGCGCACTTGCAAACGTGCCATTCCATCCATCGTGAGCTCCCTGTCTCCCGTTGACTTCGTGACCCAAGTCTCGAGATTCTGTGCAGGTCAGCACTGTAGGTACAGTACTGTACGGTATCCGCTCACCACTGCGCAAACTGCCGTGAGCGGGTCGTCGCCATTTCGAGTAATGACGTCCATGACCGACTCAGCAACACGACACGATTCGCTGCTGTACATCTTCACCCTGTTGCCTTGGACAGTAAACCGCTTCTCTGCATGGTTCTGTTCTCGGCTGCGGCAGGTCGTTGTGGGCAATTCCGCCTCCGTCTCAGCGAGTCCATGGTGACGTACTGTACTTCCTCATAACAATGAGCCCGCGTTGTATTGTAGTGATTTCGGAATGACCGTCACGGAGTATTCATTTTCAGCCAATCATGACGTCGTTTGGTCCATTTCGTCGCTCTGCTTCCCACATGTCGCGCTGCATTCCGCCATTCTATCCGCTCGCCGTCCGTCGAAAACGGGGGAAGCCGCCGCTACTGGACGCGACGATGGCCCAGTCGGACGCGCCCGACGCGCAGCAGGACGACACGTCGCTCTGGTTTAGCTCGCAGGCCATGAAGGCGCTGCCCGCGGGCGACGATGACGACGACGTGACGAGCCCCGTTGACGTCGTGGCCGAGTTTGACCAGCACCATGCGTTTGTGACGACCGCCGCCGCGACGATCAAGATGGAGATCGACGGCGTCTCGACGATCGACGACAGCAACGACATGCTGTCGGACGACGCGTTTGGTATCGAACTCATGCGACTCCAGTCTGTCGCGTCGCCGTCCGCGTCGCCATCAGCGTCCATGTCGTCGCCCGAGCCGGCGTCGATGATGGCCGATGACGTGAGCGGCGACGCTACGGACGTGGAACGCCGCAAGCAGCTCTCCATCGAGCGCCGCAGGAAGCGCAACCGCGAGGCCATGCAGCGCTCGCGCCAACGCGACAAGGTCAGTGAGATCTCAGTGGATAGATTGGTCCCCAACGAACCACGTGTCTGATGGCGTTGTGGGGCTGTGTGTTGACAGGACTACATGGACGGCCTACGGGACACGGCGGTCCATCTCGAAAAAGTGCACAACGATCTCGTGGAGCAGATGAACCAACGGCTGTCGCTAGCGCCCAGTGGAGACTCACACCTGTCGCAGCTGCAGGCTCAGCTCGAGGACGCGCGTGAGAAGGCGCAAGCATTGATGGAGCAGAACCTGAGGTTCCAGTATGAAATCACGGAACGCATCAAGGGCGAGGACAGAATGGAGGGTCTGCTGAAAGAGATGCTGAAAGACCAGCAGCGCAACGCCGGTGCGCTTAGTGCCATCCTATACGACCATTTGACGCCGCGCGTGAGCGTGGACCGCGCCGTGGAGCTCATCATGAAGGCGCGCAAGACGCGCGAGTGTATCCTCAAGAAGCGGTTCCAGACAGAGGCCCACGTGTACAACTTCTTTGGATGGGAGATTTGCCATCATTTTCTCGGCAAGTACCTGTACATGAAGTTCGACAAGACGTTTCGGAACCGCTCGGCCGACGAGATCGCGAGCCGCGCGTGGAGAAACGCCCGCCAAATGACGGCCTACAGGGTTAAATCGACCCCCCGCAAGGTGAGCCGTGTCTCTATGGGACCCACGTAGAGAGAGTTGGTCGTGCTCACGTTTCTAGTTGCTATGTCAGGTCACGCAGGACATCAATGAAGACACGTTCATCTCGGCCATTGACAAGCGCGATCCGGACAACGCCTCGGAGTTTGTGCGCATCTACAACCTGAGGTATCGCGTCCACGAACCGGACGGCGCGGTCTGCATCGGCACGCAGACGCTGCCCGAGTCGGCGAGCGTGTCGCTCTCGGACAGCACGCTCGAGAAGGTGTGGGCGAGCGACATCAGCACGTCGATCATCTTCCGTCCCGTCCAGGAGTGCGACCTCGCGTCCGGAGAGCTTCTGGAGCACTGCCGCGTCGAATTCGCCGGCAAGACGCGCTTTGGAGCTAGCCAGTGGGCCCAGCAGAACGCGCTCGAGACGGTGATCAGTCTGGCGCGCTGGGAGGAGTCGAACGTCGGTACGACGCAGCGGCTCGTGTGGACCGACCGCTAGCATTCGGCGCTTTCGCCTGCTTCGCGTCGCGCTCGAGAGATGCGTCGCCTCCTCCATTTTCTGTATCATACCCATGCATTTGGCAGCTCGGAAGGGAAACGACCATCACTCGTGCATCTCCTAATACAAGGCCGTTGATCTTGAGAATTTGACTATTGCGCCTTGCACACATTTTGCCCCCCGTTTTGTTTGTTCATATCAGACTGGGTGCTTATCTAAAGCGGACCTGATTGGGGTTAGGTCAGCGTAAATCTTGAGCGGCCCAACTTGGCACCGAGACATACGACTCCGCCAAACTGGGTCAGGTTTTCGTCAAAACTGACCCGATTTCCTATTTCGGGTCCGATATCGGCGACTGGGTCAGTTTGATCTTAGTCTTGCCCCCTTGCCCGTAGAGGCTTCAATCGGGTCCGAAATAAATCTAAATCGGAGCATATATATATAATTCGGGCCCATATTACGGATATCGGAGTCTCCGAGATGCCAAAATATCTGCAAGGGCGTCAAGACAACCTTCTATTCGAGTGGCAAGCGAGAGTGATGGTCGCAGCTTTCCTCCGCGGAGCAGCTCACTCATCATTTCCCTTCGTTCCGACCACATACAGTACCACATACGCGGCGTCCCGTTGTCCATGGCGACGCCCCTTGCACCACCAGACGCGGCCGCGCGCGCGCAGCTCTCGCTTGAGCGACGCCGCCGCCGCAACCGCGAGGCCATGCAGCGCCTGCGCGAGCGCCAGCAGCAGGCCGTCGATGAGCTGCGGCACACGGCCGAGTCGCTCGCGACCACGTACGAGGCGCTGCTGCTGCGCGTCGCGCTGCGGTCACCGCCGCCTCCGCGACCCTCCAGCGATCTGTCGCTCACAGCGCCACACGCGGCGACGCGGCTGGATATGGCCATCCAGCGCGCACAGGCGCTCGTGGGGGAGAACGCGCAGCTCCAGCGCGCCATCGACGACCGCGTGCGCTGGGAAGACCGCATCGCGCTGCTGCTCGAGTACCTCCAGAGTGAGGCGTCGCCGCCGCCCGAGGAGGACGACCTGTCGTCGTTTGCGTTCGACTTTGTGGCGCCGCCGCGGCTGAGCGAGGCGCGCGCGTCGGAGCTCATGTTGTACCACCAGCGCAAGCGCAAGGCGCTCAAGAAGCGCTGGGTGCTGGCCACGCGGCCGCCGTACACGTCCCAGTTCTTTGGGTGGGACATCCAGTACTTTCCCCAGGGCGTCTATTGGCATCTCAAGTTCACCAAGCTTTTCCGCAACGTCACGGCCCACGAGGTCTCGCAGCGCGTGTGGGGCAACGCACAGCGGCTCGTGACGTACCGCACGCGGCGCCCGAGCCAGCGGATCGTGCAGCACATCAACGACAACGCGTTCGTGTTTGCGCGCTGGACCCCGTACAAGCAACAGGCGCCGCAGTACCAGTCGGTGATGTACAATCTGCGCTTCCGCATCGAAGAACCGGACGGCACGATCGCCGTCGGCATGCAGACGCTGCCGCAGTTTGGCGAGGACGACCTCGAGGCGCTCAAAGAGCTGGACGACAAGGCCTCAGCCTGGGGCGAGGACGTGTGTCTCTGCATCAAGCTCAAGCCCGTGCGCGACGCGGCGACGGGTGAGGAGCACTGCACAGGCGAGTTTTCCGGCCGCACGCAGTTTGGCGGCGCCGACTTTGCGCAGCTGAACGCCATGGAGATGGTCATCAGCCTCGCGCGCTGGGAGGAAGTCAACGTCGCGACGGCGCCCGTGCGGCTCGTGTGGTGAGCTCGTTGGTGGTATAACCCCCTCCCCCCCTTTTTTTTTAAAGTTAAAGTAGACGGCTATTCTCTTCCATGCGGGTCGTCTCTAATACTCAAATAGTCGCCCACAAATCAAGAGGCCACAAATCAAGAGGCCACAAAGTGAATTGTGTCAATCCGGCGGGCGGACGGTCCGCCATAGGAGACAAAGCGCTGGCGAGCGAGACGTTTGTCGACAGGCAGGCAGGAAAGAGATGCCACGCCGTGTACTAACTAGTAGTACAGTACTGTACTGTACCTCGAGACGTGTCCGCCGTGACATGACGCCGCAGCAGCGCACTACAGTTATTGCACCTGGACTGTCGGAGGAGGAGGACCCACTGATGCGGCGCGGTGGGGGCCAGCCACCCAGCCATTTCGCCGACTAGAGCGACCGCGTCGCACGTGACGTGACGTGGCGTGGGGAAAAGAAGTCCACGTATGCACTTGGACTGATTCCGGCGTCGACGCTGTGCCACGCCAGTCCATCGGCCTCGGCCGCCCGACGGTCGGGGCGTCTCATTGTGTCCGCCCACGGATAGGACCAACTGATGGACTGCCGAGGTGTCTGTGTGTATCTGAACTGTCAAGAGGGAAGCAGCAGCGAGCGACGTGGACGGGCCCGTCGAGAGAGGCGAGATCGAGAGAGAGAGAGAGAGAGAGCGAGAACGCGTCGCGAGTGCGTGACTTCCGTCTCTGGTTCGGTGGCCGACTGAGCATCCATCCGCACGGTCTCTCTCTCTCTCTCTCTCTCTCTCTCTGTGGCGATACCATCACTCTGGTCAGACCTGCTGCTGGTCCGGAGTGAGTGAGCAGCTACACTTTTTGATACGGCCAGGCAGCCAGCCAGCGCCACGCGCGACTGGGAAGAGAGAGAGAGAGATGCGAGAGATGCGAGAGGCGGACGACGGCAGCCAGGGCGACGACGCGTACGCCGGACTCTCGCCGCGCGCGCGCCGCAAGCGCAAGAACCGCGACCAGATGCGGGCCGCGCGCCAGCGAGAAAAGGTGCGGTGGCGCCCCCGTCGAGAGAGAGAGAGAGAGAGAGTTACAATAGACGCTCGTCGTGGGCTGACAGACGCATGTGTGTGGGTGTGGGTGTGGTAGGACACGATGGAGCGGCTCCGCGTCATGGTCGAGCGGCTCGAGTCGCAGTACCAGACGCTGCAGCAGCAACAGGAAGGCAAGGAGGCCGGTCCGTCCACCCTCGCCGCTGCTGTCTCTGCGAGAGAAGGCGCGACGCCCCCAGCGGCGGCGACGGCGACCGCGACCGCGACGACGCTAGCGGCCGAGTACGCCGACGTGATCTCGCTCAAGGCGCATTTCCAGGAGGAGAACTTCCACCTCAAGCAGACGCTCTACGAGAAGAACAAGCTCAAGGAGACGCTCGAGCGCCACGTGGGCGACTTTGTCGAGCCCACGCCCGAGGAGCTCGTCATCCTGAAGCAGGAGCTGTCGACGGACACGGTGCGCGGCGACGGCCGCGCGACGCCTCCGCCGCCGGTCTCGCCGCCGCAGTCCTGTGGCGGCGACGGCGGCTTCGTACCGCTTTCCGAGAACGCCGTCTGGACGATCATCGGCGACGTGCACCGCCGCATGACGGCGATCCAGCACGAGTTCCTCGCGCGGTCGCGGTGCACGACGACCGGTCCCAGCCACAGCACGATCACGGTCTTGCCGCCATCGTCGGGCTCGTCGTCGTCCTCCTCCCCGTCCCCGTCGGCCTCCCAAGCAGCGAACGAGTCGGTGGCCACGCCGCCCGGCGCGAGCGACGACGAGTACCTGAGCCACTCGTTGTCGCCGCCGTCGCCGCCGCCGACCCACGAGCCGCTGCCGGCGTTCTGCGGCTGGGACGTGAGCCACTACTGCGAGCTCAACCACATCCGCTTCTCGTTCGCCAAGGCGTTCCCGCACATC
Source organism: Pythium pyrilobum (assembly GCA_023335905.1). Lineage (NCBI taxonomy): Eukaryota > Oomycota > Peronosporomycetes > Pythiales > Pythiaceae > Pythium > Pythium pyrilobum. The sequence goes on along the minus strand of JAADVV010000400.1, from coordinate 9,945 downwards.
GCGGCCTTCGAGGCCATGACGCGCATGTGGGAGAACGAGCTCGCGATGACGTCGTACCGCGACGCGCGCGCGGCCCAGCACCAGACCATGCGCGTCGTCCAGCAGCTCAACAGCGACACGTACATCTTCCAGCGGCGGCTCGCGGACGCGACCACCAACAACCGCGAGGTCGTGTCCACGTACCTGCGCTACCGCGTGCGCACGACGCGTGGCTTCCTCATCGGCGCCGTGGCCATCGACGACGCCGCCGACGAGCGCAACGCGGCGGCGGCCAGCGACGGCGACGGCGAGCACGTGTGGGCCTCCAAGCTCTGCATCTGGACCGAGTTCACACCGATCGTCAGCAACGCCGGCTGCAGCGTGCGCATCACGGGCTCGACCAACTTGGACAGCCCGTTGAACGCGCAGCGCAACGTCGCGAGCGTCATCATCGGGCTGCTGCGGTGGGAGAACCTCAACATCGGCCCCATGTTCGCGCTCACCGAGCGGTAACAGTCACCACAACATCTCGTATTATCTGTAGACGCACGCGCATGCACCGTTCCTCTCTCTCTCTCTCTCGTGACTACACCTGGAGCGACTCCTGCAGCGAGAAGACGGGCTTGATGACCATGGTCTCCCACATGATGGTCGTCATGAGCGCGTTGATGAGCCGCAGCTGCATGTCCTCCTGCGTGTTGTACGCCAGGATGGCGCCAAACTTGACCTCGCAGCCGCCCGCGCCGTCCGCGGGCGACCGGAACTCGATCCAGCTCGAAAAGTCGCCGTACACGACGTTGGCCTCGCGGTCGTCGAGCGCGCGCAGCTCCGGGTTGGTCGGGTTCATGCACGCGCGGCCGATCACGTAGCCGCCCGCCTCGGTCTGCAACCGGAAGCGCAGAAAGACCGTGCGCAGCGTCTTGCCGAGCCGCACGGGGTGCTGCACGTCTCGGTACGCGACGTACGCGTTCTCGTTCACGAACTGGAGCGTGTCCATGCGCATGACGCCGTTCTCGCTGCCCGAGTTGTTCTCGGGGCGCGAGAAGAGCGTCCAGGTCTTGAGCATGACCTCGTCCGGCGTGACGTGCGCAAACGCCTTGGTGAACGCCACGAAGAAGCCGCTGTCCTCGGGCAGCATGTGGCACAGCATGCACCAGCCGAACGTGGACGTCGGCGGGATCAGCGGCCCGCTGGGCGTCGCCGTGTTGCGCAGCGGCTTGGACATTTGCTCGAGCCGGACAATGTCCTCGTAGCACCGCTTGATCGCATCGTCCGCTTCTTGCTCCGTGATCGGCGTGAAGAACTCGGCGGCGCCCGTGAGACCGGGCACGGCCGTCGCGGGCGTGGGCGGCAGCGGCATGTCGATGCCGCACTCGGTCTTGCGGTCCACCATGGCCTGCTCCAGACGGCGGAACATCTTGTGCTTCTCCGTGAGCATCTTCTCCAGCAAAAACTTTTCCTCTTTGAGCCGCCGCGACGCATCCGCGAGCTGCCGGTACTCCGCCTCGACCTGGTCGAGCGGTCGTCGCTGCACAGCACCCGTCGCGGCCATCGCCGTCGGGTCTATCCGCTGCTGCAACTCCTTCTGCTCGCTGAGCTGCCGAAAGTGCGCCTCGAGCTTGCGCACCGCGACCTTCATGCCCTCGATGTCGTCGCGCTGCCGCTGCCGCGCGCGCTGCATCGACTCGCGGTTGCGCTTGCGCCGGATCTCGAGCGGCGTGAGGCCAATCTCGTCCTCCGCGAGCGCCGCGGCTCTCGCCTCGCTGCTCGTACTGCCGCTGCAGCTCGACGCGTCGTCCACGGCCGCGCGGCCGCGGGGCTTGGCGTCCCCGCCGGCCTCGCTCTGCGACTCCTCGCCGGACGACGCCGTGAGCTCTGGCGCCGCCGCGAGCGTCGCGACGAGCGGGTCGTCTCCCAGCAGTTGCTCCAGCATGAGCTCATCGTTGGACGCGGGCGCGAAGTCCATCGGCTCGGCCTTGAAGAGCCGCACGCCGTGGACGTCCGCCACGACGCTCGGGCGGCGCACGGCCGCGGGCGTCCGCGCGTCCACACTCAGCGCGAGCGTCCGCGCGGCCTTGGACGGCGACTGCGGCGCGCGTACCAGCGCGGCGTCGACCGCGCGGCCGTCGAGCGCCTCCATCGACCACGGCGACTGCATTCACTCGCAGAATTGAATCCGGTTACTGTAACCCGCCGGTGCCGTCTCTCGAGGACCTGACCTGCGACTAGGTGCAGAAATACCGGTTCTCTATCGGTGAGACACGATGGTTATGCCAACGCTGATTCAGCAGCTGTTGTACAAACCGGGGTTGCGGCGGTGGAACCTTGATACACGGAGGGTTCGGGGAGACTGTAAATATCGCGTATCGATTAGATAAAATCCTTTTTTTGATCATCCATCTTGGTGACGTTAACCTATCCCTTCAAACCAGGTGGTGCGTTCCGACATTGAACTCGATATCGAGTGAATACTCTTACCGCAAAGAATGAATCAGGCACAGACTGTACCGAAGCAAAAAAAGACCGACGCTCCTCACCGAACGAATGACCTGCCTCGTCTGTGCTCAGTTTCAGAGTTTCCTCAGACTCAGAACTGAGATACAGCACCACCATCGACTGCAAGGGAGAGCCGTGCTTCCATTTAGATAGGTACGCACACAACTCCCCAGCAGTGCCTCTTCGTCTTCACCTGGGCAGGAGCTGCCCGTCGTCGTCTTGCTGCAGAGCGCGCGCGCCCTCCTCCGTCTTGTCGTCGTTCTCTGTGGACACTGGCAGCAACTGGAGAACGGGCTGGAAGAGGCGATGCTCCATAGTGAGCACGGTCGAGAGGATGGTCATGAAGCGAGACGACAGCTCGCGCTTGGTGCGGTAGTCGGCGAAGCCCCCGAAGGTCACGGCGCAGCCCGGCAAGTCCGGCCGCGTCGGGTCCAGGTACTTGAACTCGACCCAGGACGTCACGTCGGCGTACCGCACGTGGGCGTCCGGCGGCGGCGTGGCCGGGTTGATGGACACGCGGCCGCCCACGAGCCCTTGCTCGGTCTTGAGGCGGAAGCGCACCATGAGCGTGCGCAGAATCACACCCTTGTCGAGCGGATGGGCGATGTCGCGCACGACGATCTGCGTGTCGCGGTTGATGTGCTGCAGCACTTCGAGGCGCAGCACGTGAATCGACTTGTGGCTGTTTTGCGCAAGCTTGCCGTAGAGAATCCACGCCTCGTCCATGGTCGTGTCCGGGTACACGTGGTCGAACGACTTGGAGAAGAGGAACCGCATGCGGCTGTCCTGCGTGACCTGGTGCTTGATCGACCAGCCAAAGCAGTCCTCGACGTGGTGCATGCCCGGCCCGTTGGCCGTGCGCTCAAAGGCCTCGATGTCGCGGCAGCACTCCTGGATGTACTGGAACGCCTGCGTCTCGGTCATGGTGCCGATCTCGGACAGCGGCGCCGAGACGGCGTTGAGGTGGAGCTCCTGGTCGTGCTCGTCCATCTCCTCGGCCGTCGCGTCCTTCTCGATGAAGTAGTCGGCTACGATCCGCTCCATGCGCTCGTACGCCTTGCGCCGCACCTCGAGCTCTTGCTGCAGCTGGAAGTTCTGCACTTTGAGCTCCTTGGACTCGTGCGCGAGCGAGTTGAACTCGGCCAGTTGCGGGTTCACGTACTTGGTGAGAAACACCTCGTGGGCCGCCGTGGCCACGTGGTACTGCTTCTCGAGCTGCTTGAGCTCGATGCGCATGCGCTCGACGTCGCCGCGCTCGCGCTGGCGGGCGCGCTGCATGGACTCGCGGTTGCGGCGCCGACGCTGCTCGAGCGCCGTGTCCGAGAGCGGCTCCATCTTCTTCTTGGGCTTGGCCGTGAGGGGCGGGAAGTCGGAGATGTCAGCGGCCGACTCGGCGCTCGAGTGGGTCGTGGCCGGCGACGCGGGCGCGTGGAGCTTGGCGATCTCGTCGTCGCCCGCCAAGTCGTGGTCGTGAGATGCGGCAGATTCGTGCGTCGGCCGCGCGGCGCGCAGGCCCGAGCTCGCTGGACGCATGTCTGTTGCGGTGGATTTCTCGGTGAGGGAGGGAGGAAGCGACTGTCTAACCGGCAGCGAGGGGGCGAGCGACCGCAGCGACAGAGATGCGGAAGAGGAGGGCGCGGCGTTTATGGAAACAAAATGGCGGCGGCGGCGGCGGCGGCGCGTGGGAGAAGAGGGCGAAGGGATGGATGTGTGTGGCGGAGGAGAGGGACCGTCGCGGACAATGCGGTGATGACGAGGCGGCGTGGAGCTGGCTCGTACACCCGAGTGTTTCGGCGAGCGAGATCGCTCGTCAGACGGACAGACTGACCCGCTGGCGTTCTCTGTCCAACATGCCATAGACGCCATGCACGCAGCTGCCGCCGGCTGGGCACGTGGAAACGCTCTTTCCCATCCTGAGTCGTCGACACTGATTGGTCCGAAAATGGTGGAACGGCGAGCGAGAAAGAGAGAGAGAGAGAGAGCGGACGATGCAGTTCAGTGCAGTAGTGTATTGGAACACGGATTATACAGTTCGTTGAAAGGCGGCGGCGTCCCGCGTGGTGCAGCGTCGGCAGGAGGAAGCGGACGGACGGACAGCGGCATGCGCACGCAGTGTGCAGAACGCCAAGCTGCCCGTCCATCTCGCGAGAGCTCATCTTGGACACTTTCACTCTGGAGCTCGTCATGGAGACAGCGTCATCAGCATTTTCGGCCGATTACGCGCGCGGGAACAGAGGGCACAGACCACGAGGTACTCCTTAAGTACGGTTGCACGTGAGCCCATGTAACTCTCCAAACCCATGAACCCAGCCCGTGGGTATTCTAATGGGCCCGAATGGGCCCGAATGGGCCCGACCCGACCCGACCCGACCCGACCCGCCGCCCGCCTTTTGAGTCCACACGACAGATAACGAGCTCCTCGCAAATGCCGCCGCCGCCGCCGCCGTCCTCCTCCGCCTGTGCCTCCTCCGCCTCCGCTGCTACCGCGTCCGCTCCGCCTCCACCCATGGCATCGTCCCCCGAGCCGTCCGCCGTGGCCTCCTCCTCCGCGGCGTCGGCGCCGTCGCAGGAGCCGTCCGCCAAGCGAGTGACCGTGCCGCGCTGTGCCGCGTGGTTCGCGCTCGACAGCATCAGCGCCGTGGAGAAGCGGCTGCTGCCCGAGTTCTTCGAGCACGACGCGCGCCACAAGGCGCAGTTCCCGCCGGGCGCCAAGCTTCCGTCCTCCAAGACGCCGCAGATTTACCTCAAGTACCGCAACTACATGGTCCACGCCTACCGCCAGCAGCCGCACGTGTACCTCACGGCCACGGCCTGCCGCCGCAATCTGGCTGGCGACGCCTGCGCCATCATGCGCGTCCACGAGTTCCTCACGCACTGGGGTATCATCAACTATGACGTGCCGCCCCACGCCATGCCGCCGGCGCTCCACGCCAACTACGCGCTGCGCGACGCGGCCGCCGCCAAGCCACTCGCGACGGTCGTCCACGACGCCAAGGCCTCGTCGGCGCCCAGCGGCACGCCACGGCCGTCGTCGTCGCCCACTTCTTCCGCTAGTGACGCGGCAGCTGCCGCTTCCACGGCTGCTCTCTGCGAGCGCTGCGGCGCCGGCGACGTCGCGTTCGAGCTCAGCGCCGAGGCCAAGCGCAAGCTGGGCGCGCCCGAGCCGTCCGCGTCGGCGTACGCCAAGCGGGACCTGCCGCTCCAGGGCTTTTGCCTGCGGCCGGGCAGCGGCGTCTGCGACGACTGCTTCCTCGCGCGGTCGTTCCCGGACGGCGTGGACGCCGGCGACTTTGTGAAGGTGCCACCCAAGGCCGCGTGGACCGCCGACGAGGACGCGCTGCTGCTCGACGCCGTGAGCTCGGCGTCCAGCGGCTCCACGGGCTCGCAACAGGAGGCGTGTGACTGGAACCAGATCGCCGGCAAGGTCAAGACCAAGACCGCCGAGGAGTGCGTCGTGCGGTTCCTCGAGCTCCCGCTGCTCGCGCGCGTCACGGGCGAAACAGCCGACGCGGCCACGCGCGCGCCGACGTTCGCGTACGCCGAGACCGTGAATGCAGCGGTCGTGGACATGGCCGCGCTCGTGCGCGACGTCGACCCGTTCGTCGCCAAGGCCGCGGCGCGCGCCGCGATCCAGGCCATCAAGGACCTCCACAAGCTGCCACCGCGCGAGGTCGCGGCGCCGCCCGAGCCAGAGAAGGACACCGCGGTCGGCGGTGACAGCGTCAAGACAGAGGAGACGACGAGCACCACGACGACGAGTACGATGGCGGCAGACGACCACCGCACCACTAGTAACAGCACGACGGACGCGTCGGGCGACGTCGAAATGAGCAACGGCGAGAGCCACGCGAGCGACGCCAAGGCCGACGTGGACGCCGCCGCGGCGGCCGTGGTCGCGGCCGGCGAAGCCGCGGGCATCGTGACTATCAAGACGGAGCCGCTCGCAGCTGTGGACAGCACCAGCACCAGCAGTGCGCCCGTGCTAGCAGCGGCGACGAACGGCTCCGGCTCCGGCTCGGACGACGTCGAGATGGCAGAGACCCAGACATCAACGACAGCGACGACAACGAGCCCCGTGACCAAGGAGACGCTCGCGGTCGTGCAGGAGGCGTCCCACGCGACGGCCGCGGCGCTGGTCGCGGCGCGCGCGGACCGCGTCGCGGCCGAGACGGCGCGCGGCCCCGTGCGCGACCTCGTCACGCAGCTCTTACAGAACGAGCTCGAGCAACTGGAGCTCAAGATGCGGCAGCTGAGCGTGCTGGAGAAGGCGCTCGCGGCCGACAAGGAGTCGCTCGCGCGCGACCGCCACGCGCTGTACATGGAGCGGCTCGCGTTCGCGCAGCGCAAGCTCCACGGCGGCAGCGCGGCCGCGCTGTGATCGCGTTCGCACAGTAGAGATCCCCCCCCCCACCCGTCCCAAGGTCGGTTTCGCTGGCTGGACAACTGACTGTAAAAGGCTGGCGCGCCATCTTTATCTCTCTCTCGAGCTCTCGTGTCTAATCTTGCTTGCTCCGTTGTGTTGCTGCTGTGGGTGTGCGTTGGGACAGAGAGAGAGAGAGAGAGAGAGAGAGAGAGAGGGAGAGAGAGAAAGCGCCATGGCCGCGTCGTCGTCGCCGCCGCCCGAGTGTATCGCCGTCCTCGCCGACGGGCGCCGCGTCACCGTCGATCTCTTCTCCTCCTCCACCTCCTCCACCTCCTCCACCCCCCCCTCCTCCTCCTGCGCCGTGGAGGCCGTGGAGCTGCGGCGCGTGCACCTGGACAGACAGCTCTCGCCGGCCGCGCTCGAACGGCTCGTGGCGACCGCGCGGCCGCCGACGCTGCGCGCGCTGCTCCTCGAGGACTGCGTGCTCGCGGACCGCGTCGTGGCCGCGCTCGTGGCGGCCTTCGGCCTGCAGAGCCGGCTCGGCTCGCTCGTGCTGCGCCGCTGCCGGCAGCTCAGCATGACGTCGCTCATGTCGGTCACGTCGCTGGTCCAGCTCTCGCCGTTGGAGACGCTCGAGCTCTCGAGCTGCCACCTCGCGCGGCAGGCCGGCATCCTGCTGGGCCAGGCGCTGCAGACGCGGCGAGGACTGCGGCGGCTCGTGCTGAGCGGCAACAACCTGCGCGACGGCGGACTCAAGGCTATCGCGGACGGCATCCGCGCGGCCACCTTGACGTCGGACGGTGGCGACGATGCCAACCGCGTGCTGCTCGACGTACACACAACGGCATCTCGTCCGTCGGACTCGCGGCGCTCGCAGCGCTGCCGATCACGCGGCTCGTTCTCCGCGCCAACGGCGTCGCCTCGGTCGGCGCCGCGCTGTTCACGGGCAACCGCCAGCTCGAGAGCGTCGACTTTTCTGGGAATCCGCTCACGGACGACGCCGTGCGCGAGCTCGTCACGCAGGCGCTGCAGGCGCCGCTTTTGCGCGAGCTCCAGCTCCAGCACTGCGGGCTCTCGGACGCGAGCGAGGCGTTCCTGACCAAGGCGCTGCTGCTCAAGGCCAAGACCAGTAGGGGCTGCGCACTGCGCGCCCTCCACGTCGGAGAGAAGCCCCCCGTAGACGAGATGTTCGACGACGACGACGTTACGGATGCGGACGACGCGCCGCCGTCAGCAGCGACCGAGCGCTTCCAGGAGCTCAAGAGGTGTCTCGAGTCGCGCGTGCCCGGGCTCGTCGTGCAGCTCCCAGAAGAGGACGACGAGCAGCAGCGGCAGTGGAGCCAGCGTGGCGCCGAGGACGACGACGACGCCGAGGACGACGACGGCGAGGGCGAGGGCGAGGGCGGCGCGCCCGCTGCCGAGCCGGAGACGCCCGGCCGCCAGGTGCGGCGCGAGCTACTGGAGCGCACCGAGTTCCTGCGGCGCCACAGCGAGGAGCTGCCGCTCTCGGACGACGATGAGAGCCTCGTGTCCTTCGTGTCGGACAAGCTCGAGAGCCGCACGCCGCGGAGCAAGCCGCCGCGCCACCCGCGGGGGTCGTTCTCGACGGCGCCGTCGCTGACGGCGACGGCCACCTCCGGAGCGTCCGTGTCCGCGTCCGCGTACCTCCACCACCACCACGCGGACGACGCGGGCGACCGCGACCCGCTCAGCGCGTCGCGGCGCGTGTCGTCGTCGTCGTCGTCGTTCGCGGCGCCGCCGCTCCGCCACTCGACGAGCAGCGCGTCGTTTTTCCTCAGCAGCAACCCGTCGCTGGACGACGTGGCGTCCCAGTTCTCGATCGACCCGCCGCCGTCGGCCATGACGTCGGCGCTGCAGCACGCAGACGTCGAGTTCATCGTGGGCCGCACGATCGACACGCTGAACCGCAACTTTGAGCAGCGGCTCTCGCAATTTCTCATGCGCATGGAGTTCCAGCAGCAGGAAAAGGTGAGGCAGGCGTGAGCGAGGAGGTGGGAAATGGCAGACTGACTGACGGCGGGGGAAAATGGCAGAACGCGACGCAGCTCCAGTCGCTGGCGGCCAAAGTGGAGGCCTGTGAGCGCGCGATCCCGCGGCTCGAGGCGCGGCTCGACGTGCTGGCGGACCGCATCGCGACGAGTGGCGCGCAGGTCGTCAAGATGCAGAGCGAGTGGCAGACCAAGCAGCAGCAGCTCGTCGCCAGCAGTTCCGGCAGCCGCATTGGCGGCGGTGGCGTCGGCCTGCCGCTGGCGGCGACCACGCTGCTCACGCTCGCGATGCAGACCCAAGTGGACGAGCTCGTCGCGAGCCGACTGCGCCACGCGGAGGCGCAGGCGCAGAGCGAGCTCGCGGCGCTGCGGCGCGACGTCGCCCACGTCGCGGGCGTCGCGCAGGCGTCCAACCCGCAGGGCGTCGTGGACGCCGTGTCGATGCACCTCACGCAGTTCAAGCAGGAGTTCGGCGCCAACCAGACGAGCGTGCTGCGCCGCTTCACGGAGAACATCGTCACGGACGGCGCGCGCGTGGACGAGCGCATGCAGCAGCTCGAGGGCAAGGTCGCGCACCTCGAGGGCATCATCCAGGCCGAGCAGCACGCGTCGCTGCTCGCGCTGGAGGCGATCTCCGACGCCTTTGCCGGCGGCTCAAGTGGTGGTACTAATAGTGGTGGGAATAACGGTGGCGCCGCGTCTCCGCCTGCGCCGCTGCCGCTGCATCATCCGCCTGCGCCGCCAATGACGACCAAAGCGATCCCCTCAAATGGCTACACCTCTGCCCGCAGATGATACGGAACGGATATCTGTTCAATAGAGTTCGTAACCGCAAAGATTCCTCCGATCTCGCTGCTTCAACTGGTTGGTTCCTGACATACCAACAGCACAACAGTTCTGTACAGTGTACCCCCCCCAGGGTGGTAGGTAACCAGCACGTTACCCAAAAGTATGCACCTTTTGCTTGTTTAAGCCATACAATACGGTGACTTTTGAGTGAGATGGACCCTCCTCTCGCGTATTTAGACCATCACTCTCGGTTGGAGCTGCTCGGCGCCCTTTGACATCATGGCATCAGAAAATTCATTCCCTCTTCTT